>SJXQ01000685.1:176111-278534 GCA_006408695.1 Aepyceros melampus | reverse complement strand
CATGTACACTCGGGGCTGATCCATGTTGATGTGTAGCAAAACGAATACAGTATTGTAAAGCAAAACAAACTAAAAAAATAAAAATTAATTTTTAAAAAAAAGACTTCTAGGAATACAAAAGTCTAGCAATGAATTAGGTAAAATATGAATTGCCTGGCATTTAACAATAAATTACACAGCATTCAAAGAGGTACAATGCTTAATGAGGAGGAAATCAATCAATTCAGCCTGACTCAGAAAACAACACAGATTTTAGGACTGGCAGAACAAGACATTGAAGCGGTTATTACAACTGTGTTCCATATGTTTGAGAAGCTAACAACTGAATATGTTAAGTCTGAATATGTTAAGTAGAGTCATGAAAGATATTTAAGACCTAAATAAAACTTCTAAAAATTAAGTGTGAAGTAAAAATACAGTGGATGAGATTAATGGCAGATTAGATATTGCCAGCAACAACAAAACACAGTGAACATGAAAACATAGCAACAGGAGCTGTAGATTGTGAAAATAACTGGTGGTAAAAAAGGAATACGACATCTGTGAACTGAAGACAACTTCAAGTGATCAAACAGACACGCAACTGGCTTACACAAAAAAGAGGAGTGGGCGAGGGAAACAACAACAGGAAAACATGTGAAAGAAAATGGCCAAGATCTTTGCAAATTTGATGAAAACATTTACAGCTGTAGAGAGCAAAGATCCAAAAAAGAAATCAGATGCATAAGAAATATGAAGAAAATTACAGCAAGGCCACCATTATCAAATTTCTTAAAAGCAGTGGTAAGAAGAGAATCTTAAAAGCAGAGAAAAAAATATATTATGTACTGAGGAATAAAGGAAAGAAAGACAGCAGATTTCTCAGAAGAAACAAAGCAAGCTAAAAGACAAAGCAGCAACAACTTAGAAAGTATCGAAACAATAATACCATCAACCTAGAATTATTTCTTTGGTGAAAATATCTTTCGAAAGTCATGTACAAATGTGAAAGTTGGACCATAAAGATAGCTGAGCCCTGAAGAATTGATGCTTTCAAATTGGGGTGCTGAAGAAGACTCTTATAAGTCCCCTGAACTGCAAGGAGATCAAACCAGTCAATCCTAAAGGAAATCGACTCTGAATATTCATTAGAAGGACTGATGTTGAAACTGAAGCTCTGATACTTTGGCCACCTGATGAGAAGAGCTGACTCATTGGAAAAGACCCTGATGCCAGGAAATATTGAAAGCAAAAGAAGCAGGCAGCAGAGGATGAGATGGTTAGATACCATCATCAACTCAAGGGACATTCATTTCAACAACTCCAGGAGACAAGGAAGGACAGAGGAGTCTGTTGTGCTGCAGTCCACGGGGTCTCAAAGAGTCAGACCACAATAAATATTAAAAATTAGACTTACAGAATTAACTGGTGCAATATAGGATTTTTAAAGCTTTTTGAAAAGGTTATTCAAGGTTTTCTAAGTTTTAAGAATTGGATCCTGGTTTAAAAGCAAAATTAGTAGGAGCACCAAGATAGAAGTAGCTTCTATCCTATTATTAAATAAAGCTATGGTGAATAAATTGTTTAAGGTTTCTATTTCTTCCCAAGATGACAGATCCCCAGTGCTGCAAATATTGTGACATTTAAATCACACAGGCATATTCAGGTGTTGTTCAGTGTAACAGTTGCCAGATAACACCGACTATTACGGAATTAAATGGAATTAGATCATTAGTGTTTATCTAATCAGAACAACTAATATAAAACAACTAAACTGAGATAAGATGGGCCAACCAAAGCCAAATTATGAGGAAAATAAACACGAAGTTGTAAGTTTTTTTCACTTATCTGATACACTTTCCTTTTATTTCAAAGTGAATGACTTTATAGCAACAGCTCATATGCACATTCAATTAATTATCTAAGTTTCAGGGAATTTGAAATTAATTTAAAACTGTTTGTGATGAATGGACTTATTAACTATGGGAGGTATCATGACAGGCAAGTAACTAACTGTCAGAGATTGGGGCACCTGGATTTCAAACCTTTCAATCACAAGTCCTTTCCAAAGACACAACTGCAGGTGTGCTAGGAAACCCACCTGAGGCTTGCCTTTGCTTTCTGTGGGCTCCACAACCAAGCAAGTTGGAAGGAGGCATCTTGATGGATGTAAAGGAAGCATGTCATGTGGTCACTAGTCTCTTCTCCACGAGGGACCACACCTGCTTAAATGTCCCGGAGTTCCCTGGACATGGTAAGCTATCAGCTCTCTCTGCCAACACCTGTCTTGGGCTGTTAGACCTTCCGGTCTTTGCCCAGGACCCGTCGTCGCCAAGATCACCGAGACTCGGACTCGATGCAATTAGCAAGAGGATTTATTAAGCCGACGCGCCGGGGTTCAATCTCCACCTGAGGAGATGAACCCCGAACAATTGTTACAGAGCAGTTTATAAGCAAAAAATCATAAACAGGTGCGTTGAGATGGAGTGTTTTGATTGGTTTACAAACTGTGGCCTTTCCGGGGATAGGTTCATTCGTTATTAGGCCTAAATAGCTAACTAACCTACAATTATGCTGCTTTAGTTGAATGGCCCAAGGCAATCAACTTTTAGCTTGACTCTTGGGGGCTGTATTCTTAAGATGCGAGTATGATCCCCCTCTGTGTTTTTTTTTCTCTTAAGACAATAGCCCTGATTTAAGATTAACAAAGAGCCCGTGGGTGCAGGTCTGTTTCTTTAGAGCCCCTAATAAATTTTTAACCTTTCTCCTTGTTCCCTGGAATGCTCCCGAAGAAGTCAGAAGACACTGTTCTCATACCTATGTCCCTAGTGGCGCCTCTCATGGTAGACTGATTACAGGCTAGGGAACAAATCAGGGCTAGAAACAATTTTTACAACCTCAGGCTGCTCAGGCTGGTCTCTACAGTGCAAGGTGCCCATACTCCTCCGGAACCTTGTTTCTCTCTAATGTAAGTCACAGGAACCTCTACCACTTGATTTCCCAAGATGGTCAATGGGAAGAAACCTTGGGGAAAAAAATGACTGTAGGGAAAAAAATGCTAAAACTTTTAAGTGTATCTAACAAAGGAGACACAAAGGAAAAGGAGCAGCTTGGAGACTAAAAACTTGGAATTGGCTGGTATGCATACATTTACACTCTTAAGTAATAACTTTTCATTAGTTTGGGCATTTAATAGTGCAGATTTAATAAGATAAACAAAGTCTTACGGCTCTGAAATGGGAAAAGGCAAATATTCACACCTATTTCCACATTTCAGTGGGCTCTATTATTACATTTACAGTGATGCAGCAATAAAATTAGAACATCAAAACCTGCACCTTTGTCTTCACTCTAGAAACTGATTAATGTCAAAATGTCACATCCTTTTCACTGTCAATAAACAGAGACTCGCAGCTGTTAATTCTCTGAAGGGCTTTAATAGCATAGAAGAAACTGAATTAATTGATACCTTCTTATTCAGTTGGATTTTCAAGGGTCAGTTTTTTAAAAAAGGTTATATAATCTTGAAGACTTAGGAAAAAAAGCAAAAGAAATTATTTATATAACAGTTTCTACTTAGGAAGAATCTACTATACCCTGAAATGTACAGCTGGGAGGAAAGAGGGTTTGATGCTTTTTGTCAATCACATTTCTGAGCTTCTCATCTGTTTTGTTCCTGGGATGAAGTCTTTATAGCCTGTATCTTTAAAGCATCATGATGCCAAATTACATGACTCAGATCTGCTCCAACCCACTCTGAGGGACAACTTTGAAATAAAATTAGAAATGGCACACTAATCCTTGGCTTTTTATTATAATTTTATTTTATTTTTAAGTAGCACTTACATTATAACAAAATGCCCCTTGTGTCTGCTAGACTCCCGTATAAATGAAGTGGAAATTAGATACACAAGCCTGCAGACTACATTCAATCATGGAAAACCTTCATTCTTGTGTAAATTAAAATGATCCTCTGCACAGATGCAAAAGAACTCATCCAAGTAAAAACATTTACATGTAATTTACAGAATGCTTTCTCCCTTGGAAGCAATTGCTTCCCCCAGCATCATAAAAACCTACATTTTAAATGTTGACTAATGCTCAAAGACACTGAACCAAGCTAATAAACTGCAGAAAATGAAAGCGATCCAAATGTGAAAATGTAAAATAACCATATATTTTGATCTTCTCAGGAAATGTTTATCTGACAGTAGTTTTAGGTACTGTATTAAACAAATTACTTCATTGATAATTAGTTGTCTTCTCAATTTTGTTTTCTAATAATAGGGCAAAGTGTATATACAAGATCTCAATCTTTGGTTTTCTTCTAATTTTTTTTAAATTGGAGTATAACTGCTTTATAATATTGTGTTAGTTTCTGCTGTACAACAGGAATCAGCCATATATATACATAGATCCCTACCCTCTTGAATCTCCCACCCACCTTCCCATCCCACCCTTCTAGGTCATCACAGAGCGCCAAGCTGAGCTCTCTGTGCTCTACAGTAGCTTCCCACTACTATCTATTTTACACAAGGTAGTGTATATATCGGAGAAGGCAATGGCAGCCCACTCCAGTACTCTTGCCTGGAAAATCCCATGGACAGAGGGGCCTGGTAGGCTGCAGTCCATGGGGTCACAAGAGTCGGGCATGACTGAGCGACTTCACTTTCACTTTTCACTTTCATGCACTGGAGAAGGAAATGCAATGCACTCCAGTTTTCTTGCCTGGAGAATCCCAGGGATAGAGGAACCTCGTGGGCTGCTGTCTATGGGGTCACACGGAGTTGGACATGACTGAAGCGACTTAGCAGCAGCAGTGTATATATGTCAATGCTCTATCTTTAAATGTAGATGTTAAAATTCTACGAAAAGTTTTTATTGTCAACATTTTTCTTAACCTTCAGACTGGCAGGTCCACAATAATGGCTTCCTTGACATTAAATGGTCTGGTTTGCTGAATAAGTGTTGTATTAACAGAATGAGTGGCTCTGCCTAGTGTCACTCAACGACAACCACCACCACAGGTTGTCTAGGAGATGGTTACCTAGACTCAGAGCATGTACTGGACTGCTCACGGCTGTTTCTCCCCTCCCTTGCTTACTGCTTGTAACCAACACAGTTCCCAAAGGGACTTTCTTTTGGCTGGGGCAAGTCACTTCATCTCCCACTTCCTTATTTTCCTCATTTCTAAAATAAGGGTAACAAATAGCTATTTAGGGGTGGGGTGGTAAGAAGAAACATGATAACCTCTAGCTCAGGGCCAAGGAAAATGCGGAGTAATAAAAGGGGATAGAGTGGGACAGTTTATCCCAAGCTTGAGTGAAGAAATCCACTGCAACTGAGACAGAAATTTAGCCCTGGGGCTTTTGGCAGCTGAAGTAAAAAAGGGAAACAGGACGCATTAAAGAGCTCTCATTATTTCATTAACAGAAGCATTCCCTTTCATCAGAAGAACTCTCTGCATTGATGACCTAGCTCTTCCGAGGATTTTCTCCTGATGTCTATGGGACAGTGACCAGCATTAGTGCTGGTTATGGACCCTCCAGACCAGCTCTGTGAAATGCAGAGGAATTCTTCACGTGTTCTTTTCTCAGACCAACCCCAGACCAAAGCCAAGGGCATCATGTTAAATCCGGAGCTCTGTGAAGACCTGGCTGTGGGAAGCTGGAGTTACACATTCCAAGTATGTAACTTTCCAGCGGCCAGACTGGATGAAACCGACAAATTTCTGAGGAGCAGATGTTTGGCGGGTCCCTGGGGCTGCTACTCTCTGCTAGGATTTGATGGGAGCAGGCATTTCTGAATTGAGATGCAGAGCACAGCCAGCAGCTATTGTGTGTTGCTGTAGGAAAGGAGCTCAGGTGGTTTAGATATCTGACAAGCGGGAGTCAAGGCTGATGCTTTGCTCTGAGTATCAGTTGCTGAAGGGTCACCTCCACTGTGTGGAGGCGTGTGGGCAGATGACAGGTAGGGCAGCAGCTTTGGACTTCTAATGCTCTGGGATGCTGTATTGTGTCCCTCGGAAAAATGGGACAAGGCCACTGAAGACCATGAGGATTTGATGTACCATTTACCTATTTCTGCCCCAGGGAGCCTTGATGTGGGCCTTGTAGAAAGCTTAATTTTGACCAGCAGAGAGAGCATCTAAATGAACCCGCAGGAGTGACTTAGTACGTTATCCTACCCCCCACCCAGATAATGAAATGCCTTGCCCTGCTGGGCTGCTTATCACTCTCCCTCTGAATGCTAAGAGCTCCTGCCAAAAACAAAGATCTTGGTTTCCCCATAATTGCCACTGAGCTGTCATTTCTGAAAAGAACTAAGCAATGGATTCTGTTGTATGTTACAGCCTCTCCTGGGCTGTGATGGTATGATGAGGTGATCCAAACGGAAGAAGGTGTTTATCATCCTATTTGCTGGTGCAGGTGGATATCTGACTTGGTTCACCTAAAACCTGTGTCAAACTGCTTAAGGAAATGTTTCAAAAAAAAAAAAAAAGGAACTTAAATCCAGCTTAGTGTCCAATGTATTCAGGCCTGCAAATAAAGACCCTTACTGAAGAAGAAACCTTTGACAATGAGAAGGATGTGAAGTTAAGAGTTCTTAAAATCAGAAATATTTCTTCAGAAATCAAGAATAATTACACCAAGAATTGAGCCAACATTTTGATTCCTCCACAAGAACTTGCTTCAAAAAGGTACCAGTTTAACTGATAGTAAGGATGTAAGATGTTAAGTCTGAGTGGCAGGAAAGAGATGCTAAGGAGAAAGCAGGTGGCATGTGGGGGAGGAGATACAGGTATACCACAGAAGAGCCCGGCCCGAGGGAGCAGGCTTCCTAAGTGGGATTATCTGAGGCGTTCAAAGAAAACCTCCAGCCCAAAGCCACATTCTCTACAGATTTTGAAAATCCATTTGCAAAGCAATTCTTTCGACTAAGTTTCATCCTCTTTCTGACCTATTATATTCAAATGCTTAGGGAAGGCACAGTATATTAAGTCTCTATCATCTCAGTGTGAATGAGTTTGTCAGAAGCTTTCACCCAATACAACAGAAGTCTGGAAGAATAGAAGGGAGCAGAGCGTGCTTGTGCATGTGTGTGGGGGTAGGGAGGGAGGGAGAGACAGAGACAGGGAGAGACATGCAGAGATGAGCATAGACAGAGAGAGGGAGACACAGAGAAATAGAAACAGAGGGAGAGGCAGAGGCTTGTACATGCAGGAGAAGAAAACATGTAGGGAATAAATGTAAAGAGACAGACATTGGGACCTGACCTATCTAGACAACCTTGGACTGGTTACCTGACATCTCAGAATCTCGGCTCCCTCCAGAAAAGGCAGGAATAAATATGCTTCCACGTCAATCCACACCATACAGGATATTTGTCAAGACTAAAGCAAATAACACACGTAAAGCACTTGGTCCATAGTAGACATGAGATGGTTGGATGGCATCACTGACTCAATGGACATGAGTCTGAGTCAACTCTGGGAGTTGGTGATGGACAGGGAGGCCTGGTGTGCTGCAGTCCATGGGGTCGCAAAGAGTCAGACACAACTGAGTGACTGAGCTGAACTGAGACATCTGTAAGCATTTATTTTATTACTCATGTTACTTTCCTACTTTATCATTTTGCCTAAGAGTTGCCCTAGGAAGAAGTAGGAGGAGAAAGGCAGTAAGGAGTAGCCAGACAAACCTAAGATGAGAGGAATCTCTGTGCTCCTTCCCATCAACTCCTGTATGTGCACAAGGAAAGTAACTACCTCTAGATGTCCAGCACCATGGGTTAGAGTGAGCTAATTTATATTTACATACAATATTCCATTGAGGAGTCACAATCCATTTGGTTTCTAGGAGAACATGCTTATCTGCACACCATTATTCTTTAAACATTAACTGAGAGCTCGCTGGTAAATGGTCCTTTAGGACAGGCTTTCAAAAACAATCTCCTATTGCTTTTTGTGCACTGTTTTCCAAAGCCTCTGTTAATAACCTCATTTCGATCAGATCTCTTAGTACAAATGAACCTCCCATCAAAACTCTAAGGGCAACCCATGATATTATCTTTGCCAATTGAAATTCTCAAGGTGAAATACATATGTGCTATAATTGGCACCTTTGAAACATCATTTTCCCATGGAAAGCTTTTAGAGTTGCTGCCAGCAAATGCAGCCTGGCAGGTCCAGAAAGGTGAGGTCTGAGTATGAATGCTTCATTACCAGCAGGGTTTTACCCAGGTGACAGAGTTTCAGCTATCTGTCAATCACGCTCATGTCTGGCCTCACAGAACTCGAAAGGCACTAAGCTTGAGGCATCATCCTGTTCAGATAAATAATTACTCTAGCTGAGCCATTTCACGAAAAAGCAAAATTCTGTATCCATATTGCTCGCCCAGGAGCGCTGGTGAAATTCACAGCTTCTTCAGCACAGCATAGAGAGCAGAGCAGTGCATATGGGGAAGAACTAAAAGTGCCAAGAGTCCCAATTTCAAACACAGGTAATGCTTGGACATATCCTTTGTTGATCTGCAGTTCCTTTAATTTCAGGCACAGGAAAGTGACTTTCTCTTTGCGACGGATGTCATAGCAAGGATTCCTTAAAAGAATCCCTTCCAAAATATTGATTTTTGTGAGTCAAATCCTAAGTTGGATAGTTGGGTCTCACTTATACTGTATACAACAAAAATATAAAAATTAATCACACTCTTATTATGGTTCTCCAGAGATATATCAAATAGAACCAACTGTTTTAATATATGTAGTGAGACAGACTGTATACTGTCACCTTGCTTATTTAAATTATGCAGAGTACATCGTGTGAAATGCCAGGCTGGATAGAGCACAAGCTGAAATCAAGCTTGCTGGGAAAAATATCAATAACCTCAGATATGCAGATGACATAAGGCAGAAAGTGAAGAGGGACTAAAGAGCCTCTTGATAAAGGTGAAAGAAGAGAGTGAAAAAGCTGGCTTAATATTCAACATTCAAAAAACTAAGATCATGGCATTCAGTCCTATCACTTCATGGCAAATAGATGTGGAAACAATGCAAACAGTGACAGACTTTATTTTCTTGGGCTCCAAAATCACTGTAGATGGTGACTGCAGCCATGAAATTAAAAGATGCTTCCTCCTTGGAAGAAAAGCTAGGACAAACCTAGACAGTGTATTAAAAAGCAGAGACATTACTTTGCCGACAAAGGTCAGTCTAGTCAAAGCAGTGGTCTTTCCAGTAGTCATGTATGGATGTGAGAGTTGGACCATAAAGAAGGCTGAGCACTGTAGAATTGATGCCTTCTAACTGGGGGGTTGGAGAAGACTCTTGAGAGTCCCTTGGACTGCAAGGAGATCCAAGCAGTCAAACCTAAAGGAAATCAATCCTGAATATTTATTGGAAGGACTGATGCTGAAGCTGAAACTCCAATACTTTGGCCACCTGATGCAAAGAGCTGACTCATTAGTAAAGACCCTGATGCTGGGAAAGATTGAAGGCAGGAGGAGAAGGGGATGACAGAGGATGAAATGGTTGTCTGGCATCAGTGATCCAATGGACATGAGTGTGAGCAAACTCTGGGTGATACTGAAGGACAGGGAAGCCTGGTCTGCTGCAGTCTATGGAATCATAAAGAGTGGACACAACTGAGCAACTGCAGAACAACAAGAAAGAGACACAGGCAGACAGTGACAGAGACTGAGATTTTGAAACTTATGTTATTTTAAAGGTTGGCAACTCTGGAATCTGTAGGAGAGACTGTCAGGCAGGAGATGAGAGAAAAGTTAATGTTGCAATCTTGAGTCTAAAAGCAGTCTTTGGGGAATTCCCTGGTGGTCCAGTGGTTAAGGATCCACCTTGCGATGCATGGAATTCGGGTTAGATCCTAGTCTGGGAACTAAGATTTCACACAGCGAAGGGCAAGACGTCTGAGTGACACAACTAGAGATACACGCAACGAAATGAGAGATCTTATATGATGCCAAGAAGAGCCTGTATTCCATAGTTAGGACCTGATGCAGCCATGTAAATGTATATATATATATATACACACACACACACATATATACAGCCTGTGGGAAGAATTCTTTCTCAAGGGATTTTAGTCTTTTCTCTCAAAGCCTTCACCTGATTGCTGACTACATGAGGCCCAATCATATTAAGGAAGATAATCTGCTTTACTTAAAATCTATTGATTTAAATGCTAATTCTATCTAAAAAATATCTTCACAGCAACATCTAGATAGTTATTTAATGAAACACCAAAGCCAAACCAAGTTGGCACATCAAATTATTCATCACACTTGTTAAAACAAATGTGTCCAATCCATTTTGACACTATATTTCTGTCTTTCCTATATATAGTCACCTGTGCCTTTATGCTTGAGTGCAAGCCTGATAATTTGAAGCTGATATCTCTGTTGTAGTTGAATTAATGAGTTTATCATGTATTATACATAATTATGGCAAAATATACAAGAATCAGAGAAGGCAATGGCACCCCACTCCAGTACTTTTGCCTGGAAAATCCCATGGACGGAGGAGCCTGGTGGGTTGCAGCCCATGGGGTTGCTAAGGGTCGGACATGACTGAGCGACTTCACTTTCTCTTTGTACTTCATACGCTGGAGAAGGAAATGGCAACCCACTCAAGTGTTCTGCCTGGAGAATCCCAGGGGTTGGGGAGCCTGGTGGGCTGCCGTCTATGGGGTCGCACAGAGTCGGACACAACTGAAGCGACTTAGCAGTAGCAGCAGCAGCATACAAGAATCATCTATTATATCTGAACTGTATTTGATTACAGGATTTTAATTTGGCTGTAGTGCCTAAGTTTTCATGGGCCTTAAGTTTCAAGTTTTGCTTGATAGTGTAAAATATAATACAGTTGAACCTTGAACAATATGGGGTTGGGGCACCAACTCTCTTGCAGTTATGTCCTCAATATATATGATCCCTCATCCCCAGATTCAGCCAGCTATGGACTGTATAGTACTGTAGAGCATATTTTTATTGAAAAAAAAAAAAAAAAAACCATGTTTAAGTAGACCTGCACAGTTCAAACTCATGTCATTTAAAGATCAACTGTAATATTATCAGGGCTCCGTGCTGCAGGCTGAGACAGTAAAGAATCTGCCTGCAGTGCAGGAGACCCGGGATCGAACCCTGGGTCAGGAAGATCCCCTGGAGAAGGAAATGGCAACCCACTCCAGTATTCCTGCTTGGAGAATCCCATGGTCAAAGGAGTCTGGCGGGCCCCAGCCCATGAGGTCACAAAGAGTCAGACATGACTGAGTGACTAACACATACGTAATATTATTAAACTCATATTGTCTAAAGAACACCTTCATAGCAACATATAGAGAGCTATTTAACCAAGCAACTTGGTACCATAGACAAGCCAAGTTGGCACATCAAATTAATCATTGCACTTGTTAAAACAAATGTGCCCAGTGTTCTAGGCACTGTGTACTAGGATTTTACTTGTATTATCTTCTTTAATCCTCATGAAAGAAAGAAAATGAAGTCGCTCAGTCATGTCTGACTCTTTGAGAACCCATGGACTGTAGCTGACCACGCTCCTCCATCCACAGGTACTGGAGTGGATTGCCACTTCCTTCTCCAGAGGATCTTCCCAACCCAGGGATTGAACCCAGGTCCCCTGCATTGTAGGCAGATGCTTTAAGTCTGAGCCACCAGGGAAGTCAATCCTCATGACAACTCTATAAAATAGAGTCTATTAATATCCTTACTAGTGGATTAAAAAAATAACTAAGACTCAGTCCCTGGGTCTGGAAGATCCCCAGGAGTAGGAAATGGCAACCCACTCCAGGATTTTTGCCTGAAAAATTCCATGGACAGAGGAGCTGGAAGTTTACAGTTGATGGGCTTGCAAAGAGTGAGAGATGACTGATTCCCTGAGAACTAAACACTCATGTGTCTGTGTGTGTGTGTGGAGGGGCAGGTAGAATTCAAGAATTGCCCAATGTCTCACTATTAAGTGATGGGTCTATATTCAAATGGAGTCTGTCTGTCTCCAAAATGCAGACTCTTAACCACTGAACTCCACTGTCTGCCAAAGTTCTTTTCCAAACAATGATTGATGGCTAGGTCAGCTAACTTTAATACAATGATCTTATCATTGTGATTGATCTTTGCAAAGTCACTGACAGGGACAATGTTTGGCTGAAACAGGTGCTTGATCACCCTTGATTGCTTACTCCAACCATTCTATTTTCTAACAGTGGTAGTAGAAATAAAATAAAAACAGGTCTCCAAAATGTTTAAAGTAGCCTAGCTCCAAATGAAGACATCACTCTTCTCCACCAGATCAAAGAGTTTTTTTCTTTAGAACAAACCAGTATTTTTGTGCTCTGACAACACAACATGAACCATACTGAAGGTAATATAATTTATTTTCTTTTGTTTTCTCTTGAGTCTTGAATTAGTCAATACAGAGTAACAAAAAGATGTATGTTGAATCAGAGGTGTGGTTCACCAGAGACTGTCAGCCCTTAGTGAACCAAGAATCACAGAATGTCTATGAAAATACAGATTGCTGGGCTTTGTCCCCCGAGTCTGATCATTTGCCTAGGCTGAGGAACCAGCAATTTCCAGGGAGTGCTTCTCATGTATTCACTGGCACATTTCTGGAAACTGCTAACTGGAAGCTTTTGTTGCTACTGTTCAGTTGCTCAGTCATGTCCACTCTTTGTGACCTTGTAAACTGCAGTACACCAGGCTTCCCTGTCCTTCACTATCTCCTGGAGTTTGCTTAAACTCATGTATATTGAGTCGATGATACGATCTGACCATCTCATCCTCTGTCACCACTTTCTTCTCTTGTCCTCAATCTTTCCCAGTATCAGGGTCTTTACTAATGAGTCCTCTTCAGGTCAGGTGGCCAAAGTATTGGAGCTTCAGCTTCAGCATCAGTCCTTCTAGTGAATATTCAGGACTGATTTCTTTTACGTTTGACTGGTTTGATCTCCTTGCTGTCCAAGGGACTCCCAAGAGTCTTCTCTAGTACCACAGTTCGAAGGCATCAGCTCTTTGGTGCTCAGCCTTTTTGATTGTCCTGCTCTCACATCCGTACTTGACTACTGGAAAAACCATAGCTTTGACTATACAGACCTTCGTCAGCAAAGTATGTCTCTGCTTTTTAACATGCAGTCTAGGTTTGCCATAGCTTTTCTTCCAAGGAGCAAACATCCTTTAATTTCATGGCTGCAGTCATCACCTGCAGTGATTTTGGAGCCCAAGGAAATAAAATCTGTCACTGTTTGCATTGTTTCCCCATCTATTTACTATGAAGTGATGGGGCCGGATGGCATGATCTGAGTGTTTTGAATATTGAGTTTTAGTGACTGCAAAACAAAACTTACCAAGGAGTGAGAAACTCTAAGGATTCAGGGCCCTCTCGGTTCCTCATATCTTCCCTCCCAGGACAGGCAGCATCATTTGCAGGGCTCAGCGCAAGATGAAAATGCAGGACCCCTTGTTCAAAAGTTACCAAGAATTTCAAGATGGCGACCGTAAGGAATCACAAGTCCCCTACACATGAATCTTCAAGTTGCAAACTTCCAAAGATGTGACCATGTATTCACATTACCAGCTGTGTAAGTTAGCTCATGTGCTTGGTGTACACTGTCACAAGAATGCATCCTCTGTAAGCGGTTGTGCTTTTGCATACTTTACAGTATTGTATAGACTACAGTAGTAAGGAGTCTTATCTCAAGCCCAGGATGTCTGGAAGCAAGTGTAAAGACAGCTGTATACAGCCAATTGTGTTAGTTGAGTACCTAGGCTAACTTTGTTGGACTTATGAACAACTTGGATTTACAAACACACTCTCAGAACAGAGCTCACGTGTATGTAGGGAACTTATTGTATTCAACAGAGCATGGGGCCCCTCTGAGTGTGGAGTCACCTGCAACTGTACAAGTTGAATGCCCACGATGGCTTTATTTCCCCTGTAGTGTTCTGGGGTTTATGAGACTCAGATGACAAGAGAATGCAAGAGAAGAAGGATGAGAACAGTGGAAGGAAAAATTTCAATGTGGCTGTTGACACTTCTGGGCAGGCTGAACTTGAATGTATACAACAGATGTTCAGAGGGATGAAGGTCTTCACTTACAGACAGTAAGAGATTTAAGTGAGGCCACTATTAGGCCACTTCCCTGATAGTGTGGGTCACTGTACTATTTCTGGTGACTTAGGACTCACTGCCATCCTCATCACATAATTCATACTTTTAAAATATGTCATTTGGTTCTGGAAAGAAATAGTGCATGTAACTCAAATCAGAATATATCTGACAAGCATAAAGTTACTGGTAAAATTTGAGAGATTCCTTGGGGGAATTCTTAAATTATAATTTATTATTATCTTAAATAAAGAGGTTTGAAAATTCAACTTCTAAACGCAAATGCAAATTTGAAAAAGGTAACTGAATGACCAATAGATGGTTAAAAAAGAGCAACATGGGAAAAATAGGACACAATTAAGGGAGTTCATCTGTTACTATTTGGGCCTTTTCTCAGAGTGATGTGACACAGGCTTCTCAGAAAACTCTAAACACAGCTTAACATAATCTTCAGTTCTTCTTCAAAGTCTTGCCCAAATCCCACAGACTTTATGAATCTGTCATTATAAATAAGTACAATCACAAAGGATCACTGAAATTAAACTAAAACCAAATGCTGATATTACAAAATTTATTTTTGAGAAAAGTCCAAATGTTCATGCTGGCTCTCCCACCCCTGAAACACTCTTGTTCACCATCTTCAAAAGGACGATTAATGCTGTGAGTTCTGATGCTGAAAGCACAGAGCGCCTCTTTACAGATAAACTTTCTCGCAGTAATCACTTCTGCATCTTCCTTTACTGTCCAAATGAAGATATAATGGCTTTCCTCCACTGCTAACTTCACAATGAACATCTAGCCAAATGCCCAGATCATGCCGCCAGCTGTCTGGATAGAGAGCCATCCTGAGCAAACACACTGAGAGCACCATTTCCCACACAACAACATGCTTTTCAGTCCTAGCACAAAAACTTCAATTTAATGTGGGCTGTAAAGCCAGCCTGACAATAAATATAAGAAAAGGTCATTTTAGATTGAACACGGCTTTTCAATAATAGGAATTATCTGATGCAACACATGGGCATGTTCTTCTCTTACCCATGAGAGCTGGAGACATTTTAGATCAATAATGGGATGAAGAAATCTAAGATCTAATATGATGTGGGTAAAGACCTGCAGAGTGAGGTGTGTAATATTTGGACAATGACTAAACTCTGAAGCCATGATTAGGGTAAGGAAGGCAAATCAGAAAGCCATTTTTCTCACACTTGAAAGTTTTTACTTATGTTTAGCATTATCCAAAGTTTTCTGAGCAGTTTAACAAAAGTATCACATCATACTCACTAAGAGCAGACAGGAACTGAGATATATTTTCACTATATATGTGGTACAGTTTTAAAAGATTTAGTAATCTTTGCTGACATGTTTCCCAGAGGCATGTAATATTGTGAAACAATTTACATGAGATCAATCATGTCCAGACTCTTTGCAATCCCATGGACTGCAGCCCACCAGCCTCCTCTATCCATGGAAATTTCCAGACAAGAATAATGGATTGGGTTGCCATTTCCTCCTCCAGGGGATCTTCCCAGCCCAGAGATTGAACCTGAGTCTTCAGCACCTCCTGCATTGCAAGCGGATTCCTTACTGCTGAGCCAACAACTCAGTGAACTTAATTCTATCTTTCTCTATATAAACCTACCATTCATTGGGGGGTTTTGAAATAACATTGGTGATGCACCATAAAATACATCCTAACTTTTCAAATGGAGTAGGAAGTGGCAACCCACTCCAGTATTCTTGATTGGAAAATTCCATGGACTGAGGAGCTGGTGAGCTACAGTCAATGGGTTCACAAAGAGTCGGACATAAAGATGTATAGGACATTAAAAGAATTTGTGTGGAAACTGTCCTAGCTACTTAATGAAGAAGTAAAGACAAATCTGATAACAGAAAGTATAGACTTTTAATTACAAGAAAAGTAACCCAAATAAAGTAGCTAGTCAATATTTAAACTCAAATACTTCAAAATTTCTCTAGTTATATATTTTTTAAAAAGTTATAAAATTAGGACCATTTAAAAGAAAAAAATTATACTCTTAATGAATAATCCTAATCATAATAAAAAATAAGTACTCATCTACTCAAAGCTATGGTTTTCCAGTAGTCATGTATTTACTTTTGAGATGTGCAATCTCAAAAACAACAGAATGATCTCTGCTCATTTCCAAGACAAACCATTCAATATCACAGTAATCCAAGTCTAGGCCCAACCAGTAATGCTGAAGAAACTGAACGGTTCTATGAAGACCTACAAGACCTTCTAGAACTAACACCCCCAAAAGATGTCCTTTTCATTATAGGGGACTGGAATGCAAAAGTAGGAAGTCAAGAGATACCTGGAGTAACAGGCAAATTTGGCCTTATAGTACAGAATGAAGCAGGGCAAAAGCTAACAGAGTTTTGCCAAAGGAAAGCACTGGTCATAGCAAACACCCTCTTCCAACAACACAAGAGAAGACTCTACACATGGACATCACCAGATGGTCAATACCGAAATCAAACTGATTAATTATTTGCAGCCAAAGATGGAGAAGCTCTATACAAGCAGCAAAAACAAGACCAGGAGTTGACTGTGGCTCAGATCATGAACTCCTTATTGCCAAATTCAGACTTAAGTTGAAAAAAGTAGGGATAACCACTAGACCATCGGGTAGGCTAAATCAAATCCTTTACTATTATACAGCGGGAGTGACAAATAGATTCAAAGAGTTAGATCTGATAGACAGAGTACCTGAAGAATTATGGACGGAGGTTCGTGACACTGTACAGGAGGCAGTGATCAAAAACATCCTCAAGAAAAAGAAATGCAAAAAGGCAAAACGGTGTCTGAGAAGGTCTTGTAAATAGCTGAGAAAAGAAGAGAAGTGAAAGGCAAAGGAGAAACATAAGAATACACCCATCTGAATGCAGAGTTCCAAAGAATAGTAAGGAGAGATAAGAAGCCTTCCTCAGTGATCAATGCAAAGAAAAGGAGGAAAATAATAGAATGGAAAAGAATAGAGAAATTCTTCAAGAAAATCAGAGACACTAAGGGAACATTCATGCAAAAATGGGCACAATAAAGGACAAAAATGGTATGGACCTAACAGAAGCAGAAGATATTAAGAAGAGGTGGCAAGAATACACAGAAGAACTGTACAATAAAGATCTTCATGACCCAGATAATCAAGGTGGTATGATCACTCACCTAGAGCCAGACATCCTGGAATGCAAAGTCAAGTGGACCTTAGGAAGCATCACTATGAACAAAGCTAGTGGAGGTGATGGAGTTCCAGTTGAGCTATTTCAAATCCTGAAAGATGATGCTGTGAAAGTGCTGCACTTAATATGCCAGCAAATTTGGAAAACTCAGCAGTGGGCACAGGACTGAGAAAGGTCAGTTTTCATTCTAAATACAAAGGCATTGCCAAAGAATGTTGAAACTACCATACAATTGCACTCATCTCACATGCTAGCAAAGTAATGCTCCAAATTCTCCAAGCCAGGCTTCAACAGTACATGCACCATGAACTTCCAGATGTTCAAGCTGGATTTAGAAAAGGCAGAGGAACCACAAATCAAATTGCCAACATCTGCTGGATCAAAGAAAAAGCAAGAGAGTTCCAGAAAAAACATCTGCTTCTGCTTTATTGACTATGCCAAACCCTTTGATGTGTAGATCACAACAACTGTGGAACATTCTTCAAGAGATGGGAATACCAGACCACCTGGCCTGCTTCCTGAGAAATCTGTGTGCAGGTCAAGAAATATCAGTTAGAACTGGAAACGAAACAACAGACTGATTCCAAATTGGGAAAGGAGTACATCAGGGCTGTATATTGAACCCTGTTTATTTAACTTATATGCTGAGTACATCATGAGAAATGCTGGACTGGATGAAGCACAAGATGGAATCAAGACTGCTGGGAGAAATGTCAATAACTTCAGATATGCAGATGACACCACCCTTATGGCAGAAAGCAAAGAAGAACTAAAGTGCCTCTTGATGAAAGTGAAAGAGGAGAGTGAAAAAGTAGGCTTAAAACTCAACATTCAGAAAACTAGGATCATGGCATCTGGTCTCATCACTTCATGGCAGGTAGATGGGGAAACAGTGGAAACACTGAGAGACTATTTTTTGGGCTCCAAAATCACTGCAGATGGTGACTGCAGCCATGAAATTAAAAGACACTTGCTTCTTGGAAGAAAAGCTATGACCAAGCTAGACAGCATGTTAAAAAGCAGAGACAATACTTTGCCAACAAAGGTCCATCTAGTCAAAGTTATGTTTATTTCAGTAGTCATGTATGGATATGAGAGTTGGACTATAAAGAAAGCTGAGAACCAAAGAACTGACGTTTTTGAACTATGATGTTGGAGAAGACTCTTGAGAGTCCCTTTGACTGCAAGGAGATCAAACCAGTCAATCCTAAAGGACATCAGTCCTGAATATTCATTGGAAAGACCAATGCTGAAGCTGAAACTCCAATACTTTGGCCACCTAATGCAAAGAACTGACTCATTGGAAAAGACCCTGATGCTGGGAAAGATTGAAGGGAGGAGGAGAAGGGGATGACAGAGGAGAGGTGGTTGGATGGCATCACTGACTCAATGGACATGAGTTTGAGCAAGCTCCAGGAGTTGGTGATGGACAGAGAGATCTGGTGTGCTGCAGTCCATGGGGTCACAAAGAGTCAGACATGACTGAGCACTGAACTGAACTAATAGTATTATTATCATATATAAGCAGAAAACCTTTTTATTTCATATAGATATTTTTAAAGAATTTTATTTGTATGTCATAAGCTGTTGTTTATCCTCTTTGTATGAAACCTATAATTGAGAACAGCATTAAAAATATCCTAGACTATTGAAAAGTCAACTAACCATGTAGCAAATGAAAGTAGATATCACATACATGTTTATTCTTTCATTATGCTTTCAATAATAGTTCTAATAATATTTAAAGGTACAATTATTACAGATGATGGTACTAAGCCATAGATTAGTTCAGTCTGCCAAACATTTGTTGATTACTCACTTGTGCTTGACACTACATCTCATCCTCAAATTGATTTAAAAAAAAAAAAAATGGCTTCCCTGGTGACTAGATGGTAAAGAATCTGCTTGAAATACAAGAGATATCTGGGTTTGATATCTGGGTTGGGAAGAATCCCTGTAGGAGGAAATGGCAATCCACTCAAGTACTCCTGCCTAGGAAATCTCATGGACAGAGGAGCCTGGTGGGCTATATAGTCCATGGGGTCGCAAAGAGTTGGACAGGACTGAAGTGACTAACACTTACATACCCATGTTCAAGGAGCTATGGGACATGTTGAGGGAACATAATTTCCATCTTGTTGAGCTGGTTTTTTCAGTATGCCATCAGGTTGTACTGACCTGTCCATTTGTGTTCATTATATGAACACACGTTCATATAATATAGTCCCTCATGACTATGGCCTGAACACAGTTCCACCAGGTTGCAAGGACACCAGAGAAAGGGATTTTCTTCATTTCTAGTCCATCAGGGACCACGAAGTAGGCAAGTCCATGAGAACCAAGTCAGTCTCTGCAAATCCTCATCCCTCAATCAGTGTAGATGAGTGGTACCACATGGTACGAATTCTGCCTCCTCCCAGCATTGTGACCTTGGGCAAGTAACCCAGCCCTCTGATATGCTTCCTCATGTATGTCATGAGAGTAATCACCCTCCCAGATCCTCTGAGGATCAATTAGTTAATTCAGATAAAGCACTTACATCAGTGCCTGGCATACAGTGTGTTCCCAGTAAGCATGGACTATTACTGTTAATCAGAAATGAAGGTGTACATAGTGGAAAACAGCTCATGATTTTTCTCAGTAGGGAAGACTTTTTCCCCCATTTCTTTCCCTAATTAGATCTCTGTTAGTTAAAATAACTTTATATCTATATATAATTTTATTTTTCTGAGGGCTCAATTTCTTTTTCTCTAATTACTTTGCAGAAAAACCATTACAGACTTAATTTACTGTATTAGAAACAACTAGTTGGTATCATGAAAAGAGAATTTGGCCCTTCAGAGGAATGACAATGGACAAAGAAAGTCTAAGAGAAAACTGGAACAAACGGACCATTTTTGAATGATGTGATCATGTATGTCCTTTCCTTAATGTTGCTGCCTCATTGGATATCTCTAGTAGGACAAAGATGGGAGGACACAATTCAGCAAAAGCCATCCTATAGAAAAGCCCAGAGGATGGAAAATGTAGACAGTTTCCTTTAGAGTAAATTAATTTATGAAAACAAGTGTCCACTGTCTCTCCAGGGAAGGTGATCTGTTCAGGGTGCCAGCAGATAAGCCAGAAGCTCATCTTGGTACCTGAGGAACAAAGTTCCATCATACCATTAATTGTGCTTTTCCAATAAACTGAATGGAAGGAGAAACAAAATTCTTAACTTTTCTCACCTTGGTATCTCTCTGAACTTGGAAATGGAGCAGGACCATATGGTCCTTGCCACTCTCCCCCAGCCCCTGCCCTCCACCATGTCTTCTGCCTGCCTTTTGTCTGTGGAAAACTTTAGTCAAAAAATAAGTTTAATCAGAGAAGTGGGAAATGCTGAAATAAAGGAAAACAGTCTAAGGAGACTAAATCATAATAGTGTGGTCATTAAACAGAGTCAAGGACCTTTAGTTCTTTCTCAAGGGCTATAGATAACATTCTGAGCCATATCCTGTGAGCTGTCTTATAGATTCCAAACACCAGGTATAGAGTTAACAACATGATGATCAGACTGTACCCAAGGCTTGAGCTTCCACAATTCTGAGAATTGACTGCAAAGAAATGGGAACAAGTGCACCCCCCAGAACTGAAGAATAACTGTACCTAAAGCAACCAAGATGATGCTAGTCAGACCACTGACGACCAATTGAAGATGACTGTTAGAGATGACTGTGCTGTTTCTGCATGTAATCCCCCTCCCTGCCCCCACCACTCTATCTATAAAAGCTCTCACCTTCTGCTTGTCATGGGAGGGAGTCAGCCTTTGCACAAATGTCCACCACCCTCCCCCACCCCAGGTGCTGGCATCTGAAATAAAGCAAACCTTCCTTTCCACCAACCTGGCCTGTTTATTGGTTTTTGAGCACCAAGCAGCTGGACCTCCCTCCCCCCGCCATGCATACCTTGCAGTAACACCTCCATTTCTTTTATTTTGAGGTTCAGCTGGCTAATTTTAAAACAAAGTTGCATTTATTAAGATAAATAGAGATTTATCTTCTCCTGCTTGTTTTTTTTTTTTTTTAATTCAGTGGGAAAATTAGCCTCAAACAGCAATCTAATAATGTTAAGACTAAAAAAGTGCAGTGGTGGATTTGTATCATTTTTATAGTTGCTCTATTGAGCTGAAACATATTCCTTTTGATATAATTAATTCTAAAAAATTTACTACTTTTAACATTGCACATAACTCCAACACACTGGTTTATTTTTTATATGTTCTCCCACACCTGCCAGAGGTTCGGTCAAGAAATGGAATTCTAATTAAATTATTGGAATTTAACAAGTCAAAGCTATGTTTTTTCCAGTAGCCATGTATGGATGGATGTGAGAATTGAACATAAAGAAGGCTGAGCACTGAAAAGTTGATGCTTTTGAATTGTAATGCTGGAGAAGACTCTTGAGGGCCCCTTGGACTGCAAGGAGATCAAATCAGTCAATCCTAAAGGAAATCAATCCTGAATATTCATTGGAAGGACTGATGCTGAAGCTGAAACTCTAATACTTTGGCCACCTGTGGGAAGAACTGACTCACTGGAAAAGACCCTGATGCTGGGAAAGATTGAAGGAAGGAAGAGAAGGGAACAACAGAAGATGAGATGGTTGGATGGCATCATCAACTCAATGGACAGGAGCTTGAGCAAACTCAGGGAGACAGTGGACAGGGAACCCTGGTGTGCTGCAGTCCACGCGGTGGCAAAAAGTCAGAGGACATGACTTAGTGACTGAACAATAACATGTCAAAAATGTTTAGACTAGGTTTTATTAATGGTAACTTGGTCTGGGGGAAACACTGCAGAGGATGCAAAGTGTCTCATGTTTTTTTCTCTTTTTCTAACAAAGAAAAATTATATGAGCACAACAATTGCAAGTTACCTTTATAGACGTCACAGTGGCTGGCAGATATTTCCACGACCACCCCCCACTCCCAAACTATACCATCCTTGCTTTTTAAGGATTGTTTTACCGTCTGTGGGGTCGCACAGAGTCGGACACGACTGAAGCGACTTAGCAGCAGCAGCTTGACCTTGAAAGCAGTGGAGAAATGATGGGAAGGACTGGCTTATAAGTCTAGACGACTTTCTTCCTTCACAGTGGCCTTTATTTCTCCTTCCCTGCTCCCTCCACCCCTATGGTCCTCCTGTTCTCCATTTCCCCAGTTTCTCCTGCTCACTTTCACTTCTAACTTCTGCTCTGTTTTGATTATGTGAACTTTGGTCTTTTTATCTCATCTGAATTGCAGATTGCATTTTTCCATTCATTCAAGCTAACAAATATTTATGGACCATCCTTCTTCTGTCAGGAAGTGTCATGGATAAGGCACTGACTCCATCCTCAAGAACTTTACTATTTACTATAGGGAATATTATTTAAAAAATCCTACCACCATGTCAATATACATACATACACACATATATATGTGTGTGTGTATATATATATATGTATGTATGTATACACCAAGGATAAAACAATAACAAAAAGATGAATAGGGAAAATAAAGTTCTTCTGTAACACAGTCTTGGGCATGGATGAAAATAAGCCAGGTCCCTCCAGAATACAAAGCTGGTATTTGCCAGGTAAGTGGGACCCTGGTGGCTCACCTATAAGAGAATCCGCTTGCCAGTGCAGAAGACACAGAGGCTTAGGTTCGATTTCTGGGTCAGGAAGATCCCCTAGAGAAGGAATGGCACTTACAATGAATACCTAGTTTGTTTCTTCCAGGCACCATGAGTGCCACATACCCTGGGGTTTTTGTAGGTGTTGTCTTGCTATCCCCATCACACTTGGGATATAGTTCATTATCCTTGCTCAGTATGCAGGGCTGTGCTGTCCAATATGAGAGCCACTAGTCAAATGAGCCACTGAGCACCTGAAAGGTGGTTTGTCTGAGTTGAGATATGTTTTAAGTGTAAAATATACACTGAATTGTAAGGCTTAATGTATTTTTAAAAAGAATGCAAAATATCATATTCATGATGCCTATGCCGATTACAAGCAGAAAGGATAATTATTTGGCTATATTGCTTTAAATACATTAATACATTGTTGCTGTTTAGTCGCCAGGTCTAAACTGTTTCTGACTCTTTTGTGACCCTGTGGACTGTAGCCTGCCAGGCTCCTCTGTCCATGGGATTTCCCAGGCAAGTACATTGGAGTGGGTTGCCATTGCCTTCTCCAGGGGAGCTTCCTGACCCAGAGACTGAACCCACTTCTCCTCCATTGGCAGGCAGATTCTTGACCACTGAATCTCCAGGTAAGCAGCACATATACACTAATGAAGTTAACTATATCTATTTCTTTTTACTTTTTCAAATGTGGCTTCTAGAAGACCTTAAATTACAGTATGTGGCCTGCAACTGTGTTTCTTCTGGATAGAAAGTTCATCTAGATTCTCTCTGAGTGATTTGAGGATGAAGCTGTGTCCTCCCACTGAACATGTAGGTAGTCATCTCCACTATACCCATCTATCCAGGACCTACTGGGAGGGGAAATGCTTCTGCCTCCAACCCAGTCATAAGTGTTGACCCAGTATGGCTGCTCCTGGGGGCAGGACTTGGGTCGTATTCATTTGAACATAACATCTCCCAACAACCCTGCAGAAACTGCACAGGCTTGGAGAAATGCCTTATTAGAAAGCTGCAGGAATCTGGGCTCCAAGGCTCAGAGGCTGCTCTGTGTGGCTCAGAGGCTGCTCTGTGCAGCATCTGACTATCACTCTAAGAGGGGACACCTTTGTCTGCAAATTTGTTCCCGATTTACAGCTTTCAGAACGTGTTTTTTTTTTTTTTTTCTTTTACAACTCACTCACATATTATCCTTAAGCAGAGGATCACACACATTTCCCTTGCAGAAATTTCTAGGATGAAAAATGAAGTGAGCATTCCTTTTTCCTTTGTTTACTTAAATGGTTACATCCTCCTACTCAGTCCAAAGCCATCACCATCTGTTTTCTGTGATCTAATTACAAATGGAATAAGCTCTTAATTCCCCTTTCCATCATTTTAAGATCTATGGTATGAAAATGCCTCTGCGAATATTTCCAGAGTGCTTATTTTTTGTCATGTCTTTGATACAACTTATAGGGCCAAAGTTATTTGTTTGTGCAGAAATAAATTTCACTCAGAGGTGTTTACATGACAGAGACTGATAGGTGTTTTCTATCAGAACTCTGCTTGGCTTCCCAGTTTGTTTACAGCAGTCTATCTTAGGAAACCAGAAAGAAGTGTATTTAGCAGCAAGTTAGTTTTTAAACATCATGTAAATTTCTCATTCTTTTAAAAATAACTGTCACATACTTGAGAGTCTTTTAAGTAGAATGTTGTTGGATATGCAATTTGGTTTTATATTTCCTCTGAATGACAGAGTGGTTTCTTTTTTTTTTTTTTCCATCACAGTTGATCTTCACCCTTTATCATCTGGGAATTTGAACTCTATTTTTAGCCATTTCATGAGTTGCCAATTTAATGCATTTAAAGAGGGCAGAGCAGATGTCTAAAACATTGAAGGTAATTAATTAAGTCCCACGATTTCCAGACTACACAAAAACAATTTGCCATTGCCTGTAAAATGGTATAATTGAGTATATAAATGTTTCCAGGCCAAGTCTTGCTATGAATTATTTAGTGCATCTGTCCTAATTAAAGACCTATTGGAAGATTAATGTCTCGTAACCTGACAAACTACTTTACTTAGTAACAAATTATCCATATAATGACCTCAAACTAAATTTATATAACCCAAGAAGCCATCTGAAAGAACTCACAAGCATGCTTCAGTAGAAGGAATTTTCTTTGCATATTTACATTCATCTTCCCAATAGTCTTTTAGCTTCTAATAATTGTAAAAATGCAAGCTTCCCAGGTGGAGCTAGTGGTAAAGAACCCACCTGCCAAAGTAGGAGACATATAAGAGGCAATTGGATTCCTGGATTAGGAAGATCCCCAGGAGGAGGGCATGGCAACTGACTCCAGTATTCTTGCCTGGCGAATCCCATGGTCAGAGAAGCCTAGTGGCTTACAGTCCACAGGGTCGGAAAGAGTCAGATAAACGACTAAAGCAACTTAGCACACAAGCACGCAACTGTAAATAAAAATCAGTCTGTTCCAAAGTAAATTTCCTAGTCATTTCTAGCTTTAGTCAACATCTTGTAAAAGATATGTGATTCACATTTCCTCCAACCTTCTTGCTACACCTAATTTAAAGAATTTGCACTAAAGACAATGATATGTAAATCTGTAATAATGAAGGCACTGGCAATCATGAAGAATATTTTTACATTCTTTTTCTAAGCTTGAGTTTTTAGGATGAGATTGTCCTGATTATTTTTCAGCAATATGAGGAACACCAAATATTCAGGGAACAGTATCTTCAGCTGAATGATGGAGAAATGCCCTACCAAGGCTAGATAGATGTCAGAGGGCCCAATGAAAGTTCAACACTGAGGTCGTTTAAGCCTAAACTTAGAAACAAACTATATGAACCAATCTTGCTTTGGCCTTAGGGATCTAATGTACCTTACAGTTGTAATCTCCATGACACAATTATTAAAAACATCTATGGCACACACGTACCTGATGGGCAATGAAAAGAGGGCCTCTGCTGATTCGTCTCCTGATAGCAAGTGGTTGGGAGAGGGAAGAGAACAGGTCAGCTAGGGAAAAACTTAATATTCTTTTTTTTTTTAAATGCAAATCATTCCCTGCCGTCAAAAATTTACTGGCCTTATCATGAACTTCTTTAAATAGCAGTTTACATATTATTTCTAAAGCTTAAAAAAATCTCCACACCTAGGTTGCATGGGAGATTTTTCCATAAGTCTGAAGATGTCTCTCTCTATATACGTATATTCATAGACTGCTCTACTTGAGAATACAAAATATAAAAATATCATCAGAGCAAAGTAAAATTTTTTTAAACTGAATGTGTTAAAGAATGGTTAATTGACTAAAATTTTGAGATATATAAATTTTAGGAATATTTGGCAAACTCTTTTACTCTCATAAAGTCTAATAGCAGTTTGTTTAAAAACTATAATTCACTCTTATCAGGAAAAATATTCAGAAATCTTTTCTTATCCTAGCTTGAATCTTAGCATTTATAAAATCATTGGCCTTCAGCATTCCTTCCATATAACTCTTTTCCAATTAGACTTTCTCACACTGAAAAACAATTCAATTTCTTCTTTATATCCCTGTGTGAATTTTATCAGGGCTTTCCTGCTGGCTCAGATAGTAAAGAGTCTGCCTCCAATGCGGAAGACCCAGGTTTGATCCTGGGGTCGGGAAGATCCCGTGAAGAAGGGAATGGCTACCCATTCCATTGAATTATATATTTTAAGAAAAATGGAGTCATAAGCTTTTATAGGAAATAAGCTCAATAGGGTCAAATTGATGGAATGTTACTTAACATCTACCCCCTTTTAAAATCTACAGAATATTTGGTGCTCTTTTAAAGTGCTTTTAGCTAAAGTCTACTTCATGTACAGGTGCAAAAGTACCTCTAATTACATGTAATGGGCTTACTGATATTTTTGCCAGATGGGAGGAAGCAAACAGTGAAACTGAGTAGAAAAAAGAGACAGTTGAGTATTTTTTTCATTACATTTGCTTTCTGAGTACCTACAGTTTTTGTAGAAATTTGGGATATAGGGAAAAGTGCAAAGAAAATAATCATAAAGACTGTTCACAGACCCATCACCAATGATAATCTCATTAGCATTCTGGCATACTATTTTTTTTTTTCTATGCACTCATTATAGAATGAAGTCTTTCCTCATGAAGTTTTACATCTTGCTGTTTTACTTTTCATTACATTGTAGGCACTTTTCAGTGGTCTTCGCTTTTTAGCTGTCTAGAGAATGATTGCTTTCATCATAACTAGATGTGGTATTCGTGTACAGCAGAGGAAATGTGTCCTTCCCATGAAATTAAGTTTCAGACTTCTTAGAAATGCTATTTAAGTAAACTAGTTCTAATTACTGATTTCTGCTGAGTAGTGGACAAGTTGTAAATTGATTAACAGAGAACAAATGTATGTCTGGCTGCAGGTATATACACACATACTCCTGCATTCTCAGAAGTAGTCTATTAGAAAAAAATCCCAGGTTACTAATATACACTAAAAGTATTAAAAATGTTAAAAATCATATAATTGTATAAATAAAAACCTGACTATTCTAATTTAATAACTATTAAAGGCATAAACCTAAAAGAAATCAAATATTCACTGGAAGTATTGAAGCTGAAGCTACAATACTTTGGCCACCTGATGTGAAGAGCCAACTCATTGGAAAAGACCCTGATGCTAGGAAAGATTGAGGGCAGGAGGAGAAGAGGATGACAGAGGGTGAGATGGTTGGATGGCATCAATGACTAAATGGAAATGAGTTTTCCCAAGCTCTGGGAGATGGTGAAGGACAGGGAAGCCTGGCATGCTGCAGTTCATGGGGTCTCAAAGAGTCGAACATGACAGTGACTGAACAACAACAGAAGGCATAAAAGTTTTATTAAATATTTTAATAAAAAGTTACTAGAACTCAACTGAATAAAAAGTTTTAAAGTGTATCATCATATTATACCTACAATTCAAATATGCTGTGGGAAATGTTTATTAGAACAATAGGTTATATAGTTCTTAGAAAGATTGAAGGAGGAGGAGAAGGGGACAACAGAGGATGAGATGCTTAGATGGCATTACTGATTCAATGGACATGAGTTTGAGCAAACTCTGGGAGATAGGGAAGGGCAGGAAAGCCTGGCATGCTGCAGTCCATGGGGTCACACATAGTCAGACACGACTGAGGCGCTGAACAACAAGAGTGCTCAGAATGGACAATCAGATATTTACCTGTCTGTTTAGGACTGGCTTTGCACTCACAATAAGTAGGTTTTGGCAAAACACAATGAAAGGGAGTCTCCTTGTTCTTATGCCTTAGAATACTACCTAAGATAGACCCTGAAGGCTCAGTCTGTAATTATCCACAACAGTTGTCCTCAAGTGACATCCAGATGGCCCCAAGACAAACCCGCATTCAAAGACATTTCAAAAACAATCAGGGAAACACATACACAAAAAGAGAATCTTTGAGGCATTCATTTACCTGCTTCCTAATTCACCGAACCGTGATTAAACGTCAGGTTCTAGAACTGTGAAACAGCTAAACTTAATGCTGCAACAGAGAGGCAAAACGCACATGTATATTACATGTGTGCAGCAGAAATGTTAGTAAATCCTAGTTTCAAACCATCCGGTGACCTCTTAGACAATCTTTCATCTTTCTCTCGGCTCTATCTCTCCTTTTCTCTGTCTTTGTCTCTTCTGCCCATCCCCCCACAACATATATACACACACATACACATACAGACACACAAATCAGGGTCTGTGTCAATAATGTACAGTGACACTCAATATCCCATATAAAGAAGTCTCCACATACTTATGATGGAGTCTCACCTTCAGTTCTTTCTAAAATAAGAACGTATGATATATGGACACTGAAAGATGCCCCGCAGAAAACAGTTCCCTGGTGAAACAAGTTTAGAAAGCAATATATTTTATTCCCATAGTGGAGATTTATAATACATATTCGCATAGTAAAGACTCTGAAAGAATTCCTGCAATAAAGAAACCTATTTTAAAGTCATCTGCCTCAGGATGCTTTTATCTGGAAATTCTTGCTTATTTTGTTTACTATATATTATCAAGCATGGGGAATGGGACATGACATAAGAACACTCAATATCCTATGATCGAGACCTTTCAAATACTATGACTGAACACATGTGGGACGCAGCACAGTTCATAAGATATCCATCTTTCTTGCCAGGACACTTTGATCTCATTTTATAAAAATTATAAAAACTTGTATTTACACATCAAAATAAAGTAATTTAACAGTAAAGATGGACTTTAGGCTTTCTTCTGCTGTAACAAGATTCCATCACACTTCTTTGATTTAACAGGTTTCATAAAATGTATGGTATTGTTCTCTACATTCCTGGGGTCTGTGAAGGTTATGGTGTTCTGGGATATTCCAAAACCACTGCCTGAAACAGACATCTCATTTTTGACATCCTTCTGGCGTGTTCTGTGTGGAGCCTCATTCAGGGATCATGGGTTCACCAAGTGAATTTTGATTTTTAGAATCCTCTTAAAGTAAAATATGAAAAGGTTGTTAAAGCTAATTATATCCACTTCAAGTACACTTATGAACGAGGTTTTCTCTTAAGAATTCTCAAACAGTGAAATTGACATTTTTCACCAAGTCCTTGTGCATGAAAGGCAAGTGGGACACTCCCCTGGGCTGTGGAATTCCAGGGACTCAAGACTCAAGACTCACATAGAGGAAGATGATATTTATGCTCTTGAGTAGCAGGTTTCTATGTAATCACCTTTAAGAGGGGAAGAAATCAAAGTGGAACACTGAAAAGAAACAAGAAGCAGCTCCTTTGTCACATTGCAAACACAGATAACCCCAGTGACCCCAAAGAGCTGGGGTGGTGGGTGATGGTTGCGGGGCGAGGGGAATGTGGTTGGCAGCTCAGAAGTACAGTGACAGGTCAGTAGTGAAAGGTAAAACCTTGGGTCTTCTTTGGAACGATGACTTACACGCTACCAATAAATATTGAGTGAAAAATGCCATTAAAAGGAGACAAAAGGAGGAGGAAAAGACATTGCTCAGCTTAATCTTTAAGTCATTTTACAAGTGCCCAATAAACAGCCTTCTACTTAAGTTTCACTTCAGTGGCTTCTATGGTAGGTAACAAAATCTTTTAGCTTCAGAATAACTCCAGACTGTGTAATGGGCTTTTAAAATGCTTATTCAGGTGTTTTGCAAGTTCTGTTAAGAGTTTTAGTTGGTAAAGAGTCTTTAATGTCTTACAACTCAAAGAATAGTTATAAAACACCAAAGAAGGGTTTTCATTTGGGATAGCTCCACGCCGTCCAGTCATTCTTCACCTACATGAATCCATTCTGAAATGATATTCCTGGGGGCCCAGGTAAACTCAGGCCTTCAAATCCCAACCTGAGCTTGAAGAATGGAATAAACTGTGGAAGACACTCTGTCTCTGAATTTATTGCTCCATATTTCAAGAAATATTGATGTTACTTCTAAAATTATGACCCTTTTCCTATGACACTGATCCTACTAAGTGGATGATTTCTTCTTCCAAGTCCCTGTAAATAAGATCAGTTTGTAAAGGGAAATCATTTCAAAATATGTTGGGACTTGCAGTAACTTTTTCTCTCATCCATACCTCTATTGGTATCCTTAAGCCTATATTTAGTGTGCTTTCAGATGCAACCTTTTAAGCTAAGACTAATAGTCAAAACAGCCAGTGCAATGAACAACTTTTCATCAGTAGTTTAACTTTAAATCAGACTGAAAACTGTTACCCCTCCCAAAAGCTTCGGTCGAGAGAATATATACCATCTTTGGGTAAAAATACAAAATCAGACAATTTCACCAATGTAATCTCACATTTGAGATCCCAAAGAGGCTATTTCTAGAAGTGCCAATAAAGAATAGTTATGAATTTTGGTTACCATAAAATCGTGTTTAATATTAATATACTTTCATATATTAGCTCTTATTTGATAACATAAAATACATTCATTTTAGGGTGATCTTTTTACATTGTTTTATACCAGGAAATAAAAAGTTGGCTTAAAGCTCAACATTCAGAACACTAAGATCATGGCATCCGGTCCCATCCTTCATGGCAAATAGATGAGGAAACAATGGAATCAGTGGCTGACTATATTTTTATGGGCTCCAAAATCACTGCAGATGGTGGTTGCAGTCATGAAATTAAAAGACGCTTACTCCTTGGAAGGAAAGTTATGACCAACCTAGATAGCATATTAAAAAGCAGAGACATTACTTTGTCCACAAAGGTCCTTCTAGTCAAGGCTATGGTTTTTCCAGTGGTCATGTATGGATGTGAGAGTTGGACTATAAAGAAACCTGAGCGCCAATGAATTGATGCTTTTGAACTGTATGTTCGAGGAAACTCTTGGGAGTCCTTTGGATTGCAAGGAGATCCACCCAGTCCATCCTAAAGGAGATCAGTCTTAGGTGTTCATTGGAAGGACTGACGTTGAAGCTGAAATTCCAATACTTTGACCAGCTGATGAGAAGAGCTGACTCATTTGAAAAGACCCTGATGCTGGGAAAGATTGAGGGCAGGAGGAGAAGGGGATGACAGAGTATGAGATGGATAGATGGCATCACCAACACAATGGACATGGGCTTGGGTAGACTCCAAGAGTTGGTGATGGACAGGGAGGCCTGGCGTGCTGCAGTTCATGGGGTCGCAAAGAGTCGGACACAAGTAAGCGACTGAACTGAACTGAAATTCTGAATAAAGACTAAAGGCTCTTCCCTCAAACCTAGCTTTTTAAAATCCATCCCAGGTCCCAGGATAATAGTGAAACTTCTGGAGGATGCCAGAATTCATCCCAGGACTTAGAGAGGGGTAGGTGGAGCCCCCTTACACCATGAGAGCTTCTTTCAGCTTGGTAGAATGCACATCATTCTTGAAATCTGAAGAAATAAGATGTAAGAAAGAGAACAAGTCTCACTCAAGAGGACTGATAAGTTCTAGGGAGCTAGAGGTTGTCACAGAATAGATTCCCAGGCAATACGGTGGTCTAAAGAGTCAAAAGAATAGAAACCTGATGAGTTAAGTTTTCACCACATATCTGTCAAGGTCTTAGAAACATGTTTTCAAGGGACAAGGGAAACAAAAGACTTTTTAGAGTCAACCTGATTCTCCAGAGTATTGGGACAGGTAAAAAATAATAATTGTTATTTTTTTTTCCAAAAGCTAAATGAAACAACAAACAATAAATTCCATGTCTGATCTGATTTGTCAGTCACGTATGAATGCATTGAATGGACTTTTCCACACTTTTTTTTTGTACAAAGGAAGGTAAAAACTCAGGAGGGAGAAGGATACCCTCAGAGAATTCTTAGCAAGGATGTTCTCTGGCCCTAAACTGGACCTTTCTGTTTCTGAGCTGTCATCTCCATCAGAAAGCATGAGAATGTATCTATTTCTGTGAAAGGCTATATGCTCAGCTGGGCTGCTCTCAGCTCAGTGTCACTGAATAACAGCTGCTGTCACAGAGAAAGGAGAAATATCTGCCCCAAAGTCACACAAGGGGCAGCCCTTCAGAGACAACACTTTCCGGAATTTATTTTGGCATATTTCCCCTTGGGCTTCAAGGGTACAGAAATGAGGCTGAAGAAGGGAGGTCAGAAATGCAAACTCTGATAACTTGTGCAGAAATTCTTCCTGATCCTACAAAAAATCCACATTTCCTAGTGATCAATTTTAAGAAGTCTAGTAATATAAAAAGTATGCACAAGCCCTGAGCATTGAGTTCAAAATGAGAGCTTGATGCAAACGAATTTGCCTTTTCTGGATAGAAACCTAGACTGTGAATGTGGGCAGGCTGCCCCAGGCTGTGATTTCTGGGAAAGCTGAGGGTCTGGCTAGCCAGGCATCCTTTGGAAATAAACAAGTTAGCAGAAATGGAGAAGGAGCCTTCTATGTCTATCACCTACTACCCACCACTGGAACCAAAATGACAGAAAGGCTAGAGATGATTAATACTGGAAATTTTAATACCAGTGACCCAATGTCTGTTTTACTTTTGTAACTGCTGACCCCATGGTGGAAAAAGAAATTTTTCAGATCATCATACAGATGTTTTCAACAGTTCAACTCTCATCCATACACTACTGCTGCTGCGCTGTTGCTGCTGCTAAGTCGCTTTAGTCGTGTCTGACTCTGTGTGACCCCATAGACAGCAGTCCACCAGGCTCCGCCGTCCCTGGGACTCTCCAGGCAAGAACACTGGAGTGGGTTGCCATTTCCTTCTCCAATGCATGAAAGTGAAAAGTGAAAGTGAAGTCGCTCAGTCATGTCCCACTCTTCGTGACCCCATGGACTGCAGCCCACCAGGCTCCTCCATCCATGAGATTCTCCAAGCAAGAGTACTGAAGTGGGTTGCCATTGCCTTCTCTGCCATATACTACTGCTATCTCTTAATTTTTATTGTGTATTGAAAAGGAAAAATATGAATCCATTCATTCCAATAATTTATTTTCTATTTTGAAATTACACATGGAAGTTGTTCATATCAAAAAGAGTATACTTAAGGTTTTGACAAAACAAACCAATAAGACACAGGGTATGTTTTGCTGAAGAAAGCAAATTTTCAGTCCTCTTATTTTTTGTGTTACTACTGGAAACAGATAGCATTCACATCTTGTAGTCTCTAAACAGCCAACTTCTTTCCTAGTTGGTCCTCAGTGCCTGTAGGGCTATGGAGGAATTATGAATCCTAAATATACTGCTGGAAGTTAGAAAACCTTCACTACTCAAAGATGCATGGGCTTCATTCATTTTACAGGGATTGTGAAGTAAAATTATCTTTATAAATATCCATGAATGGGAGTGTCTTAACATATTTGACTTTTTTAAAGACTTGCAATAGTCTTGTACTAAGTAGGTCCTTAATTAAGATACTAATTGTTATGGGTTGAACTATGTTTCCCAAAGATATGTTGAAGCCCTATTCCCTGTACCTATAAATGTGACCGAGGGTGAAATCTTTACCACCTGGGAAGTCCCTAGTGGTAAAGAATCTGCTTGCAAAGCAGGAGATGAAAGAGGCACGGGTTCAATCCCTAGGTCAAAAGATCCCCAGTTGGAGGAAATGGCAACCCACTCCAGTATTCCTGCTTAGAAAGTTCCCTGGATAGAGGAGCTGTTGGGCTGCAGTCCATGGGGTGGCAAAGAGTCGCACATGACTGATGACTGCACAACAGCACAGCGTGAAATAAGGTCTTTGCAGATGTAACTAAATTAAGATGAGATTCTTTACCACCTGAGCCACCAGGGAAGCCCCAATCTAATATCACTGATATCCTTATAAAAAGAGGAGAAGAAAAATAGAATATACAGGGAGAAGGCCACGTGACAGCAGAGACAAAATTTACACTGGTGACGAATCTACAAGCCAAGGAATGTCAAGGAGTTCTGGTAACCACCAGAAATTAAGAGAACACAAGGAAGTGTCCTCCCTTAAAAACTTCAGAAAGAATATAGCCCTGCTGACAACTTGATTTCAAACTTCTGTGAGGCAATATATTTCCACTGCTTTAAGGCACCCAGTTTGTGATGCTTATGAAAGTAGACCCATGAAACTAAAACATAAGTTTAAGTATTTTTTAAAACAAATGTGATAATTAATTACAGGAAACTAACTTTCTGATACAGTGACTGATAAATAATATCCATGGCACTAAATATGGAAAAACACAAGGTATTTTCTGACCTATGCTTATGTAACTATCTTAAACTTCAAAAAGTGAATGCCAGAGACAAAGTTTCAGAATTTTGATGAAGGGACTAAAACAAACAAACAAGAACTAATAAACCTTGAGAATATACACTCACGTGATTGAGATGCAGTCCTAATGAAGACTACATGTTAAGACAGCATGCTTTTAAGTTGCATGATTAATTATCAACATTGGTTCCCTCATTGGACAGCTATTAGTGAAACCCCAAAGTAAATGAATATTTATAAAATTTATCTTAAAATTGAATAGCTGGTTAATCTTTTGGCCATATTCCCTGAACCTGTGTCAACGTATGAAGGAAAGTCAAAAAAGTTTCATCACCTCTAACCCTGAATATTCATTGGAAGGACTAACGCTAAAACTGAAGCTTCATACTTTGGCCACCTGATGCGAACAGCCAACTCACTGGAAAAGATCCTCATGTGAGAAAGATTGAGGGCAGGAGGAGAAGAGGGTGGCAGAGGATGAGATAGTTAGAGAGCATCACCAACTCAATGGATATGAATTTGCTCAATTCAATTATTCTCCTCCATGCCAGAGAGTGGAGGACTGGCATGCTGCAGTCCAAGGGGTTGCAAAGAGTCAGACACAACTTGCAACTGAACGATAACAGCAACATGCAAGACATATTTTTACCCAGCATCTCTCCTTAAGAAACTTGATATTTTTTAAAAGAGAATTTTTTGATCTCTCTTCTTTAGGTTGTTTTCTCATTGTTGATCAGCCAAATGCTTCAAATGAGTATGGAAAGCGAGCAAGCTGGAAAATTCAGCCTTTACCAGGACAAGAGTCACCTGGATGTGTGATAAATCGTGTTCGTGTATGAATTATTATTTAGACAGCTAGTAGAAATACTAACCTGGAGAAGTAGCAAAGGGTAGCTGGTTCTCCTTTTCAACCAGATGGTGTGGTGGGCTGAAGGAGCACCACGTGTGATAGGATCCTTCCATCCCTGACTCCCACCTATGCCTTCAGCTTGAGCAGCAGATTAGAGCACAGGGAGGTTCCACATGGAGACTCGGAGTCATGGTGGAAGGCCCAGCTCTACAATTCCTAAGAATCTCCTCTACTGGACAATTTCCACAAACGCACAAGTTTATTCCTCACAAGTCACCTTCATAGTGAGGCCTGCTCAAGTTTTCAATCCCCTTTCTCTGCCTTTTTCCCTCCTTCTTTACACATATCTTAAAAAAAAATTTTTTTTTAATCTTTTGGTCACATGGCATATAGGATCTTAGTTTCCTGACAAGAGATGGAACCTGTGCCATCTGCATTGGAAGGGCAGTCTCAGCCACTGATCTGCCAGGGAATTCCCTCTTTAATATCTGTTTATTTAAATTCTCTTTAACATATATCCATGTACTAAATATTTTACTTACTTATGTTGTTTACTGTCTTTTCCCCACCAGAATGTGAATTCCAAGAGGGCCTTTTACCCCTGGGATCTGGCTTTCTTTTCAAAAAGTAGTGGCTGGCACTCAATAAATACTTCTAGAATAAATGAACTACAGAGAGAAAGGCCTGTACTAGCTTTATTGCTAAGTGTGAGAAGCTTTTAGTGGATTTAACTAACCAACAATGGATGTGTGTGTTACTGCTTAGTTGTGTCTGACTCTGCGACCCCATGGACTGTAGCCTACAAGGCGTCTCTGTCCATGGAATTCTCCAGGCAAGAGTACTGGAGTAGGCTGCCACTTCTTCCTCTAGGGGATCTTCCCAACCCAGGGATCAAACTCTGGTCTCCTGCATTGCAAGTGGATGCTTTACCATCTGAGCTACTGGGGACGCAGATAACTAACCACAGGTTTTGTCCAATTTACAGAACTGAATGAGAAGTGTTGTAGCTTATGCTCATGCAAGGCCTGGCTGGGAAGTTTCCTGAGTAGACCTCTACTGATGAGGGATTGCTTCTCTAAGCAACCCACTCAAGCATCTAGCGCATGATAAGCATTGTATCACTTTTGAGAACTGATCATCTCCTACTGCCAAAGCCAGAATGCTTAATTACTTTGGAAGCATTTACCAGTGCACAATATCTAAGGGCTTCATAGGTCAACCAGAGGTGGATTCGGTGCCTCCAGCACCCCTAAACACAATAAATTGCTCAAAGAGGATAGAATAACAAAGCCCAAATTAAATAATTCTCACTATAAGCTTCAAACACAGCAACCTAAGAAGATACTTAGCAGCAGAAAGAAATATTTGAAGAAGATCCAAGAGCTATACTGGCACCTAAGGGACTGAGTTGCAATTCTGATCTGGTCTATTAATTGAGTTTTGCTAACTGTTCAATGGCAGTTTAGCCAGGCAACATTGATCAGGTCCATTTAAGAAACACTGTTAAGGTAGACTATCATGATCAGAGGGAGGTGGGGGCCTACACATGTCCTCCACCATAGTGTTGCATGAACTGTAGCCTGCCAGGCTCCTCTGTCCATGGAATTCTCCAGGCAAGAACATTGTGGAATGGTTGCCATTCTCTTCTCCAGGAGATCATCCTGACTTGTTATAACCGAGGCAAGCCTACCTCTAAATTCTGCCAAAAGTACCATTTTGTTATTAGCCAGCAGGCACATAAAGCCCTCTGACAGCACTCTTCATGGAGGGTTCACTTTGAGGCATAAGAGATGACGGTGACAGAGGGTGTGTCCGCTCCTAACCAGTTATGGGACAGACCCTAAAGAAGTCATTCTGATAAGATTTCAAGAGATTTCTAGACCACAAAGGTTACATTACAGGTGTGGGCTTCACCTGGCATAGGCAAGCTGTCCTTCAATGCTAGGTGAGCCCCAAACCTGTAATGCAAACTTTGTCATGAACCACCAATGAAAAGTATCTCTTAATATTTTATGCTAATTATTAGCCCATTGTACCTATTTTGATAGCTATTAAAATATAAGCAATGTATAAGAAGTCCCCCCTATAGTGCTGATTCATAAGAAGCATATTCCAAATGATAAAATTTTTCCAAATGCTAAAATAATTTAAAATGAGGTTTTAAGGTTACTTATAGGCATACATACATGATACAATTCCACCTATAATGGCAGAAATAGGGCCAAAGAAATTAAATGCATAAAGTGCACGTTGGTCTTATTATTGGGAAAACAAAGTTGTGAGATGACCCTGAGTGGCTGCTGGGTAGAAATTCTGGGGTCTAGCTAGAATGGTCCAATTCTGCTTTGTTCTCCACAGAGGTTAGTAGTATCTGGCAGTAGTTTTCTCCTCTGCCTGAAATATCATGGGGATGATTCTGGGTATCATCATCTTCCAGGGCAGGGATCTACCGATTAGATGGCATATTTGCTTAGCTCCTTTTCTGTCACCTCTCCCTGTCCGGCAGAAGCTCAGGGACAAGACTGAGCGGGAAAGAGTAGCTAATCCTCAACTATTCACATGGTCACAGAATGCATTTTCATAGAATTTTTGCTACTGAAAAATACATAGTTCCAGAAAGCTTAAAACTCAACAACATGCAGACACAGAGTACTTTTTTTTTAACTAATTTATTGATCAATACGATGCTTGGGTTTTGAAAATGTTAATGAAAAGCATCACATCCAGGTTCTTGGTCTATCTGGTCATTTAAAGAGAGCAACTGGGGGATAGTTTTTCTATAGTAAGCTTTAGAAGTTTAGGTGAATGTTATGAGATTGTGTGGTTTAATAACCATACATAGCACAAGACCTGACCATCACATGGATGATTTCTGGTGGTATCTCTCTTACTCCTTGGAAGAAGTGTTATGACCAACCTAGATAGCATATTCAAAAGCAGAGACATTATTTTGCCGACTAAGGTCTGTCTAGTCAAGGCTATGGTTTTTCCTGTGGTCATGTATGGATGTGAGAGTTGGACTGTTCCAATAATAATTCCAATAATAATTTTTGAGAGTCTACTATTAGGGGTAAGTTACTCTTGTACTCTAAATATCTTATATCACATGAAAGAAAAAATTAATATTTAAATTCTGAAATTATATTCTACTTAACTAACTATGTTGTAATTTTGGATTTTTTTTCCCTAATAAAGGTATATTCAACTGCACATATTTAAAGCATATATATGCTATACATATATATCTATGGAAGTATTAACACAATCAAAATAATAAACATACTCATTACCCAAAGTTTCTACTATGTCTCTTTGAAATCTCTTCCTTCTGCCCCGCCCATTGGCCTCCACTGCCAAAACCCACCCCCAGGAAACTACTGATTTGAACACTTTCACTAAAGCTAATTTGGCATTTTATACAATTTTATATAAATGAAACTGGTGCTATTACAGGTGGAATTCATTTTATATAAATGAAACTGTGAAGTGTCATCATTGTTTTTGTCTCATAGGCTTCTTGCAAACACTGTAATTACTTTGACATTTATCTATATTATTGCAGACAAATAGTTCATTCTTTTTATTACTGAGTAGTATTCTGTTTTATAACTATATTAGCAGTTTGCTTATCCGTTTATGCATTGATGGATATTTGGGTTGTTTCCAGGTTTTGTTTTTACAAGTACAATTTCTATGAACATGCATATACAAGTCTTGCATGAACATATGTTTTCAATTTCTCTTGGGTAAATACCTCTCAGTAGAATGGCTGAACCACATGATGAGTGTATTTCTAACTTTTTAAAGAAATTTCTCGACTATTTTCAAAGGTGATTATATTGCATTTAATCTATAGATAAGTTTGAGAAATGACATTTTAACAATACTGAAAATTCTGACACATCCATATATTTCTTCATTTGTTTGGCCCTTAATTTGTCTCAACAATGTTGTATAGTTTTTAAAAGGCAAGCTTTGCACCTTTTTTTTTAGATTTATCACTAAGTATTTCATAGTTCAATGTAAATTTACAGTGTTTTATAATTTCAACTTTCAATTATCACTGCTAGTATATGACATACACAGTGGACTGGTCTTGAATCCTGCAACCTTACTAACTTCATTTAATATTTCTAGCAGTTATTTTGTATATTTCATAAAATTTTCTATATAGATGATTACAATGTTTGTGGGGAAAAAACAGTTTATTTTTTCTTCCTTTCCAATCTGAATACTATTATGTTTGAATGATGGACTGCTGGTTTTATTGCACTGGCTAGAAGTGGTAAAAGCAGATATCTTTGTCTTGTTATTGATCTTAGGGGGAAAACATTTAGTTTCTTACGATTAAGTATACTATTAGTTATAGGCATTTTTTATGTAGTTTTTTTCAAGCTAAAGATGCCTTCTTTTATTTCAAGTTTTCCCACAGTTTTAAAAATAGGAATTGATGTTATATTTCCTCAAATGCTTTTTCTGCATCTCTTTGAGATGACCATGTGGATTTTCTGCTTTACCTTGCTATTAACAATATGACGAATTACATTGATTAATTGTTAAATGTTAAACCAACCTTTTCTAAATCCAGCTTGAACATCTGGAAGTTCACAGTTCATGAACTGTTGAAGCCTGGCTTGGAAAATTTTGAGCATTACTTTACTTGCGTGTGAGATCAGTGAAACTGTGGGTAGTTTGAGCTTCTTTGGCATTGCCTTTCTTTGGAATTGGGATGAAAACTGACCTTTTCCAGTCCTGTGGCCACTGCTGAGTTTTCCAAATTTGCTGGCATATTGAGTGCAGCACCTTCACAGTGTCATCTTTTAGGATTTGAAATAGCTCCACTGGAATTCCATCACCTCCACTAGCTTTGTTTGTAGTGATGCTTCCTAAGGCCCACTTGACTTCACACTCCAGGATGTCTGGCTCTAGGTGAGTAATCATACAATCCTGATTATCTGGGTCATGAAGATCTTTTTTGTATAGTTCTGTGTATTCTTGCCACCTCTTAATATCTTCTGCTTCTGTTAGGTTCATACAATTTCTGTCCTATATTGTGCCCATCTTTGCATGAAATGTGCCCTTGGTATCTTTAATTTCCTTGAAGAGATCTCTAGTCTTTTTCATTCTTTTCCTCTATTTCTTTGCATTGATCACTGAGGAAGGCTTTCTTATCTCTCCTTGCTGTTCTTTGGTATTCTGAATTCAAATGGTTATATCTTTCCTTTTCTCCTTTGCCTTTCACTTCTCTTCTTTTCTCAGCTATTTGTACGGTTTCCTCAGACAACCATTTGGCCTTTCGCATTTCTTTTCCATGGGGATGGTCTTGATCCCTGTCTCCTGTACAATGTCACAAACCTCCACCCATAATTCTTCAGGCACTCTGTCTATCAGATCTAATCCCTTGAATCTACTTGTCATTTCCACTGTATAGTCATAAGGGATTTTTGATTTAGGTCATACCTGAATGGTCTAGTGGTTTTCCCTACTTTCTTCAATTTAAGTCTGAATTTGGCAATAAGAAGTTTATGATGTGAGCCACAGTCAGCTACCGGTCTTGCTTTTGCTAACTGTATAGAGCTTCTTCATCTTTGATTGCAAAGAATACAATCAATCTGATTTCATTATTGACCATCTGGTGATGTCCATGTGTAGAGTTTTCACTTGTGTTGTTGGAAGAGGGTGTTTGCTATGACCAGTGTGTTCTCTTGGCAAAACTCTGCTTTGCCCTGCTTCGTTCTGTACTCTAAAGCCAAATTTGCCCAAGGAACTAGAGATCAAATTGCCAACATTCTTTGGATCATCAAAAAAGCAAGAGAGTTCCAAAAAACATTTATTTCTGTTTTATTGACTACAACAAAGCCTTTGACTGTGTTGACTACAACAAACTGGAAAATTCTGAAAGAGATGGGAATACCAGATCACCTGACCTGCCTCTTGAGAAATCAGAATGCATGTCAAGAAGCAGCAGTTAGAAATGAACATGAAACAATAGACTCGTCCAAATCGTGAAAGGCTGTATATTGTCACTCTACTTATTTAACTTATATGCAGAGTACATCATGAGTAATGCTGAACTGGATGAAGCACAAGCTAGAATCAAGATTGCTGGCAGAAATATCAATAACCTCACATGTGCACATGACACCACCCTTATGGCAGAAAGTGAAGAAGAACTAAAGAGCCTCTTGATGAAAGAGGAGAGTGAAATGTTTGCTTAAAACTCGACATTCAGAAAACTAAGATCATGGCACCTGGTCCCATCACTTCATGGGAAATAGATGGGGAAACAGTGGGAACAGTATCAGACTTTATTTTTCTGGGCTCCAAAATCACTGCAGATGGTGACTGCAGCCATGAAATTAAAAGATGCTTGCTCCTTGGAAAAAAATTTACGACCAACCTAGACAGCTTATTAAAGAGCAGAGACATTACTTTGCCAACAAAGGTCCATCTAGTCAAAGCTATATTTTTTCCAGTAATCATGTATGGATGTGAAAGTTGGACTGTAAAGAAACTGAGCACCAAAGAATTGATGCTTTTGAACTGTGGTGTTGGAGAAGACTGTTGAGAGTCCCTTGGACTGCAAGGAGATCCAACCAGTCCATCCTAAAGGAAATCAGTTTTGAGTATTCATTGGAAGGACTGATGCTGAAGATGAAACCCCAATACTTTGGCCACCTCATGCAAAGAACTGACTCATTGGAAAAGACACTGATGCTGGAAAAGATAAAAGGCGGGAGGCAAGGGGACAAAAGAGGATGAGATGGTTGGATGGCATCACTGACACAATGGACATGAGTTTGAGTAAACTCTGGGTGTTGGTGATGGACAGGGAGGCCTGGCGTGCTATAGTCCATGGGGTCGCAAAGAGTCGGACACAGCTGAGCGACTGAACTGAGCTGAAGTGAACTGAAATCAACCTTGCGCTCCAGAGATAAACACTGCTGCTGCTGCTGTTAAGTCGCTTCAGTCGTGTCCGACTCTGTGTGACCCCATAGACAGCAGCCCACCAGGCTCCCCCGTCCCTGGTACTTGATCACAAAGTATTATCACTTCAAATTATTGGAATCCATTTCCAAACCTTTGTTTAGGACTTTTGAATCTATGTTCATGAAAAATATTGGCACCCCACTCCAGTACTCTTGCCTGGAAAATTCCTTGGACAGAGGAGCCTGAGTGGGCCACAGTCCATGAGGTCGCTAAGAGTCAGACATGACTGAGAGACTTCACTTTCACTTTTCACTTTCATTCATTGGAGAAGGAAATGGCAACCCACTCCAGTGTTCTTGCCTGGAGAATCCCAGGGACGGGGTAGCCTGGTGGACTGCTGTCTATGGGGTCGCACAGAGTCGGACACGACTGAAGCGACTTAGCAGCAGCAGCAGCATAGTTTTCTTGTACTATCTCTGGTTTCAATCAGGGTCCTTCTGGGCCTCTCAGGGAAGAAATCCCCAGTATCCATTTCCTGGAAGGGTTTATATAAAATCATTATTATTTCTTCCTTAAATGTTTAATAGAATTCACTGGTGAAGCCAATGGGGACCAGACTTTTCTCTGTGAAAATGTTTTTAACCACAACCTAATTTATTTGTTAGATATAGAGCTATTCAAGTAATTTATTTCTTTTTGGGTGAACTTTGTTAGTTTGTGCCTTTCAAGAATTTTGTGCATTCATCTAAGTCAGAGGTTCCCATGACTTAGAGCATGGGAAGTATTACCCATGGGGCAGTATTACCCCCTCTTCACCTGTGGGGCATTTGGCAAATCTAGATACACTTTTTTGTTTGTTACAATTGGGAGGTGGGATATGGTACTATTAACATCTAGTAGGGAGAGGTTAGAGAGGCTGCTAAATATTCTCTGACCTACAGAACAGCCTTCTCTATAAAGAATTATCTGGTCCAAAATGTCACTTTTTTTTGAGGTTGAGTAAACTTGATCTACATTACTGAATTTATTGGCATAAAGTTGTTAATAATACTTCTTCACTATTCTTTTAAAATATCTTTAGGGTCTGTGGTGCTATTCTCTAACTCTTGATACTGCTAAGTTTGCCTTCTCTTTTTCCCTCCGATCTATTGCGATAGAAGTTTATCAGTTTGATGCTCAAATTTACACCATAACATTCTCACCAAGTTTATCCTCTGAATAAAAATAAAAAGCAATGAAAATTTACTGGAAATAGTTATTATTTCCATTTATATAGACTTTAGTTTATTCTCAGAAAGAATATATCTTTCCGGCACGTGCTCCTTGGGTCTAATTCTACCTTCTGGGAAGCCATAGATTTTCTGATGAAAACCCCTTTAAGATATTTGAAGACATGTTCTTGCCCTAAATCTTGTCTTTTCTAAGTAAACCACTTCATTGTTCAATGTTTCTGATAGCAAGTGCATTTATTGATTGGTTATTGACTCAAAGCTATTGAATAAACATTGTTTTTTTTTTTTTAAAGGACACTCAATACTAAATACTGTCTTGTGTTTTAATTCTTCTCTGCTTAAGTCCAAGAAATGAGTTGTTATCATTCTTGTGAATTATGGATATTATTTTTATATTCTGAGCATAGTATTAACATGATGTTTGCTGTCATTGCTGATAACATTTAAAAATGTGTGAAAGTACCATAATTATACACGTTAAATTAAAGTCAGTTTGGAGCAATGATAGTCTCCCATGATCTCGTATGTGAATAATGTAAACCTCTGCCAATTTCAAAGTTCTCAAATTCTAAGGAATTCTCCATGCTTAAACCCAGATTAGGATGTATAATATTTACTACTTTAAATGTCAGTAGGTAGTGGCCCATTTATGTTAAGATAAGTGGTTTCAGTTGAGCAAAGTCCAGTTCCTCAATAAGGCATTTGAAGGCTCGTCTCTGTGATCCTGACTATGCCATCTTGCCTTCTCTGCTCACTTCCTTTCCTGCCTCCCTAGAACAGATGATCAATCCCTATCAAGGCTGCTTGCCTGCTAACAATTCTCCTTGTTTATTCTCATATATTTCTCACCTCCACCCCTGGTGAAATCTTACTCCCTGTTCACATCTCTCTCAAATGTCACCTGTCTTCTGAAATCCTCCTAGCCTTTCTCCTGTCTCAGGCCTCCTGAAGAGTGATTTTCAACTGAAACCACATATTAGAATCACTTGGAGAGGTTTTTAAAAATACCAGTGTCCAGACTAGCTAAGTCAGAGTACTGTCTGGAGCCTCATAGCTACTTAATGAATATTTTAAAGCAACTAACCTATTCAATGAATTGAGAATAGATAAGAAAAGGCAATAATAAAATGTATCTTCAGAACATGGAAAATAGTTTTAATATGCATTGTACATTTATTTCTGACTGTAAAGGCTGTTACTGGTAGTAAGATAATATTATTTATTCAACTGAAAGGTATTACTACATGGAGGATTGATTAATAATGACAAAGCATTTCATTCACATGCTATGTTAACTAAAAGATCAGAGTCATTGGGATAGATATCTTAGAAAACAATTTCATTTGTAGGAAATAAATAAATGAGGATGTTGGAGGCAGATTTTAATTGCTAAGTAAAAAAATATCTTTTTCTCATGCTCTCCAAGAAGTAATTTACCTAAAGAGGAAAAAAAAAAGTATTACTTGGATAAAATTGGTATATTAGAAAAATGGTTTTTAAAGTTCTGGCTACATAATGCAACATGTGGGATCTTAGTTTCCTGACCAGGGGTCAAAGCTGTGTCCTGTGCATTGTAAGTGCAAATCTTAACAACTGGACTATCAGGGAAGCCCCCCAAAATGCATATATTTTAGCTCTTTGCTATCCTATTACTCTAATAATCCTTTGAAAATGTCATATTAATTACTCTTTTATGCCTATATGTTGACAGGTTTACTGATCTGGTGATGTGTAAGAATTATCCCAGAAGTGCCACCACTATGATGTTTACTTAGATTTTGGTGTGGCTCATGGTTCAAATACTGGAATTTCAAAGGAGCCAGAAGTGCTGACAAGGGATATGTTATCACCCTACATCCTTCACAGAGCTTTCCCTCCTCTTCCTTGAGAAGCAGTTTTTCCTTAGAATTCCTATAGCAGGGACTCAAGTGACAGTCACATTACGGAAAGTGAAAGTGTTGCTCAGCTGTGTCTGACTCTTTGTGACCCCATGGTTTATCCATGGGATTCTCCAGGCAAGAATACTGGAGTGGATTACCATTCCCTTCTCCAGGGGGATCTTCCTGACTTGGCATATTACCAAGGCTTAAACAAAAAAGGCCAGGAGAGGAATTTGCTGCAACCAGGGCATCAATATATCTGGCTGTTTGAACAGAGATGACCTGTCAGAGAGTATTGCTTCAAATTTGTCCATTCTTCAGATTGAAACGGAAGGAGACATCAGACATACTCTAACAAACCTTGAATTAAATTTTAGGATATAGGTCCTGTTTCCCTTGTTACTGACTCTAGACCAGTGAACCGGAAGTGAGTTACTTCTTTTAATGTAGATGAGACAAGAAAGATGGAGAGATGGAGGGCCTATGAGAAATAGATGTGAATGTTGCGTGTGAGTCTTTTGTTTTTAAATGTTTCTAACAAATTACTTAAGGGTTTGGCTGTAATTTAATGCAAATGAATGGATGACAGGTCAGTGGGATGGGCAACAGAAAAGAGCAGTGTATTGGTTCAAGGGGGGGAAGGGTAGTTCTTCATCTCCTTATCAGTACTTTTAATTTAAGAAATTAGATGTCTTCATTGCCCATGGAGAATATTGCTCTTCTGTTATGTATCAAGCTAATAAAAATCACTGGGAGAATTAACACAGAGTATGAATTAAAATGCAGGGTAAGCTGTTATTTTTTAAAAGTGCTGCATGCATTATGCATCACTTTGCATATAACCAATTCAATCTTAATGATAACAATCCCAGCTTCAATCTTTAGATAGGAAATCATATCATTGGAACTATGGCTAGCGAGAATTTATGAAGAAATTAAACATATGTTAGCAGCAAAGAGTTGGACACAACTGAGCGACTAAGCACAGCACACACAGCGCGGTATTACAATATGCAGATCCTTAAGAAACAAAACATAATTATTCTCAGGTCTTCAAATATTTTTGATCTGCCTAAATAGAAAACTACCAATACTATTATTTGACCACCCTTTAAAAGATTATTAATATTTACTGATACTATTATTTATTGTACTGACTTTAAATATAAAGCTCCATATACATTAAACCTCAACTGCAACATATAGTGTTTCTATGGGTATGACATATAGATCATATGAGAAAGTGAAAGTGTTAGTCACTCAGTTGTGCCTGACTCTTTGCAACCCCATGGACTGTAGCCAACCAGGCTTCTCTGTCCATGGGAATTCTCCAGGCAAGGATGCTGCAGTAGGTTGCCATTCCCTTCTCCATGGGATCTTACCAACCCAGGGACTGAAACTGGGTCTCCCATATTGCAGGCCCATTCTTTACCATCTGAGCCACCAGGGAAACCCACAGATCATATACATATGGTATCTATGTAAGTATCACAGGGTACTCTATTTACAGGAGTATTCTATATGCCATATTAACAAATATTTATATATTTATATCTATCTCTTTATCTATATAGATAAAGTAATGTTGAAGATATTTATGAATTCTAAAACCAGTATTACATTTTTATCTAAATTTCAGGCCTGTGCAAAACAAACACTAATAAATACAAAAGTACATATAGATCTATTTTAGAAGATTTACAATATTAGAAAAATATATTCTGACCAGCAACTGTATTTTGGTTGGTCTCAACAAATAAGAAATTGTTGGTTTTGTCCTGAAAAGTAAAATTTATTTCAGCAAAATTTATTGAGCTACACTATAGCTCATCAGAAAAGCACCTAAACATCGACATGCAACATTTTATTTTCTAATACAGTTTAAGTGAAATTTGGGTGATATAAAAATGAGAATTTTCTTTTTCACTATTTTATTGGGATATCTAAACCAGTGTGGTCTACTGAAAGACAATCCGCTCACAGATTTGGGGCAGGCTGGAAGAGAGAGTTGATTTTATTTAATTTTCCATCCATACCCTCTCGATGGTGAATATATTCTCAAAATTTTAAAAATATACATATGAACATCGATTAAGCACTTTAGTACCAACATCACACAATCCTAATAGTACCAAAGTATGCCCTACAGTGTTTCTTCTAAGCCAGTCTAAATTTGTGTATATGTGCCATCCTTAGGAGGATGGCTTTCCCTTAGAAGCACAAGGGAAAAAGTCATGGCATAGTCTATGTGAATGAAATGAGCCTCCTGGATAAATTCAGAATATTCCCTAATATTCTGAAATATCCCACAGAAATAAAAGAAATCATTTCAAAAACAATGCCCTCACAATTAGGTATCATTTTGTCTCTTTCTGATTATATCTGACATGTAAACTGCACCTGTGAATACTTTTTCTCAAAATTTCAGAAATTCTCTTTTTATGTAAATTCCTTGATTGTGGCTGGAAATATCTGGAACAATATCCAGCAGCGTTGAACCAAGAGCAAGTGGCAAATAATTACCTGGAGCTTCATCCTGAAAAAATTAACAGGTGACAAAGAGTTGAGCTAGGGACACAGAACATTATACTTTATAATTCTCTGAGATTTACTCCATGATTCCATTTAAAAGACTTCACCTTGAAGTTTTACTGTCTAAATAATACTTACTTCTTAGAGATGATTCAGTGACAGAGTTTAAGATTCAGAGTGGAGCACACCCATATAATAATTAAAACCGATATAGCACACAACTTAGGATACATAACTGACATGCTATTTTCATTTTTCTTAGGGAAGAAAGTGCCTACTTGCTGAGAATATACTACTTCATGTTTCTGATGCCATTATTGAAATACTAACCTCCTATACTTAAAGAGTCCTTAAAAAAAAGCTCTCACACAGCACTTTATTTCCTCTACTAAATATAACAGAAATTTAATTTTAGATATAGTCTTCCCTAGGTTAATTTAAAAACCAGTCAATTTTCATCTCAAGAAAGTCCTAGATTTTCTAAATTTATCATACAATGTTTTTAAACTAGGCTTTATTTGATGTCCATATTAAATTGCCTGGTATGTTATCATTTAATTAACTCATAAGTATACTCTGTATCACGCTGTTCTTAAAGGCCAGAAAACCGTAGAGCTTGCTGGATTTGTATACCTTTGCTTTCTGAAGGCTCTAGAATCATTTAAACAGCATTCATGACCCCTTTAGCTATTGCGAGCTTTTATAAAAAAATAAAGGAATGCAAAGTTAAGTTTAAATAAACTTACTATAGGTAGCTCAAGTGGTGAGGAATCTGCCTGCTAGTGTAAGAGACACAGAAGATACAGCTTCTATCCCTGGGTTGGGAAGATCCCCTGGAGAAAGGAATGGCAACTGACTCCAGTACTCTTGCCTAGAAACTCCCATGGACAGAGGAGCCTGGTGGGCAACAGACCATAGGGTTGCAAAGCTGGACAGACTGAGTGATGGAGTACACACACACATGAAAGAATGCACAGTAAAACCCCAAATATATTGGACTGCTTTTAAGTCACAGTATTTGTTTTCTCCCATTTTCATCACAACACATCTTCATTTTCCACAAGTATGTCACTCTTATCTTCAAACAGATGCCTTTGTCACTGAATGCCAGAAACCAACGAAAAACTGAATACAGCTGCATGTAGACATTGTCCTCAAATGAAGCAAGTATTTCACTCTTTGTTTAGGTTCACCTCCCACCATCAGTCCAAGTCCCACCCCAGCCTGAACAAATGCCTTAGGATACAAGCAGTATCCTTTTCTAGACCCCTGGAAGCTGTGAGGGGGCACATGATTTCCATATTGTGGTAACATAAAGATTTTGAATCTTTCTTCCACACACTGAGGCTGGTCTTGAAATAATTGGGGCCAAGCTGCTTAGATCAGCAAATATCCAACATTAGTGCTAAATCAGGACACAAAACATAACACTGAATGTCCATTAAGTGGTTTAGCACCAACATAACACAATCCTAATAGTACTGAAATATGGCCTTGGGCACTACTTCTAAGTAAATCAAAACCCTTGGATATGAGCCACCCTTAGGAGGGAAAAAAATATATATATATTTCTTTTAGAAGCAGAAGAAACAAAAACATTGCATGATCAGTGAACAAAATGAGCCTCCTTCATAAATCTGGAATATTTATGAATATTTTGAAATATCCCAAGTTAATAAAAGACATCATTTTAAAGACAATGCCTTGGAAATTTGATAACACACTTTGCTTTTATTGACTATGACATATAAGCTACAGCTGTGGATTTTTTTCTCATAACTTATAAATTATCTTTTGATATAAATGGAAAGTTTTGTTTGTTTTCTAAATCAAGGAGTCACTTGCTTGGGTAGATCACTAAAACCTAGAATTACGGTAAAAAAGTATACACCAAATAGAACAAGAAATTTATCTTCAACAATTATACCTTTTATTATCAGAGTAACCATCCCAGAGAATTCCAAGTTATCTAAAGTAAGCAAATTATGGCCACTTTTTGAGCTGTGACAGCAGAGTCGAAGAGCTGTGACAGAGATTCTGACCTGCAAAGCCTAAATGTTTACTGTCAGGCCCTTTGCAGGAAAAGTTTGCCAACCCCTGACCTAAACGATTCACAACTAGGCAAGATATCTGAGCTTTGCTTCAGAAAATGATTCAAACCTGAATACCCAAGGGATTTCTCTGTTTTGTACAGGAATGTAATGACTGAAAAACAGAAAACGTGGTGCTGCCATATTAGAGTGCTATAGCTCATCTAACGGGGGACCAGATTGTTCGGTTGAGGTCTGCACCATGTCATCACATGTAGGAGCTTCTGTTTGGAACATTGCACCTTCAGCAGTTTTGTGGACAGTGGGTGCTTTATCCTGGCACCACCTAGCAAAGCCTGTGTATCTTGATAGGGAAATAGGGCTGAGTGATTAAGAATTTAGGCTCAAGAGCTAGATGGATCGAGTCCCACCTCCACCACTCATCATCTATTACATGAGTTAATCTTCTGAACCTTAGTTTCTCCATGTCTACAATGAGGATATTAAAAACAATAGGACTTACTTCACTGGGTTGCTTCAAGGATTAAATAGATTTAAGTGTGTGAAGTGCTTAAAACAGTGTCTGGCATGTGACGAATGCACAGTGAGCAGAAGCTAACACTGTCTTCTCAACTCAAAGCTTTGGGAGAGCCGAGATGCAAGGATGAAGGGTGTGGAGCTCTGAATTATCATAGGATTCAGAGTTCTGAGAAAATGTGTGTGATTGCTACTGGCTTCAAAGCCACAGATACTGCTAGAACTATCGTGCTTAATTGCCAACATTATAATCAAAATAAATTCTAAGTTTCTGTCTGATATTACTGAGTATAAAGATGTATTTCTCCCATCTACCTTTGGGAATTCCAGATTAAGAAATCCTGATTTAGGAGAAGAAACGGATTTAGAGATGGTAAAGCTAGGGTCAATTGGTAGTCATGACAAAGATATCTTTCAGCTGAAATCATAAAGGAGCACTAGAACAATTATTTGTTTATAAATGCTCCTCCACTGTCCAGTAAAGACATATATTTCCTTTCTGGAAAATTTCCCAACAGCTTGGGATAGTACTCACTAGGAACTCAATGGGGTTGTTATGGACCCTGGCTAAGATCCTCCCATGAGACGGATGAGAAAGGTTGTCAGTGCCTCCTACTTACAGATTAAATTCTGGAGACTTGCAACCTCAACCAGATCAATGGGAAAATAACTGCTGAGGGGTCTAATCCTGAGTCACCCAGCCAAAGATGTTTGAAGTGGTTGTTAATTCCGCCCTCCCCCCCACCGCCCTGTGCTGTTTTCTAAAGCGTTCAATAAATTGCTGACTGGCCACAATCAGGTACTGTGCCGTTTTGATTATTACATGTAAATTAATTTACTGAAAGAAGAAAGCACAAGCATTTAGTAGGACATGGTTGTTCTATCTTGACAGCATTTTAGTTATGGGTTCAAGAGTAATTACTGAAATAAATCATCAATAGGTGGTGGCAATATTGATTTTGTGTCAGCACCTGGGTAAACTATAACCCCGTCTGGGTCTGGAGCAATGTGCATTGTCTTTTGAGCTTTATTATTATTATTTTTTTTTTGAATTGCTGTCCAAAAAAGGGCTTTACCCTCCACACGAAACCGCCTACTGAGCTGCTTTTCCCAGGAAATCTCACTGCCCAAATCACCTTTCCCTCTCCAGTTCTCACCCTGAACAGTCTTCTTGGACCATTTTACTGCACTGTCTTAACTAGTGTGAAATGCTAATACGGATGGCTGTGATTTTCCAACAAAGCGAAAGGAAAATGTGATTACTGGTCACAGGGTTTTATATTAGCACTTGCTTCTGCTAATTTAAAAACAGGTTGGACGGCAGGAAAACCAATTTCCTCCCCTAACATTAGTTTGTTCTGCTGTCCTTTGTTTAATAAATATCCTCTGAGCCCAAACTAATATGAGTAGGAGAAGAGACCTGAGTTCTCCTTCTATTAAATACAAACTGGAAATCTAGTCTGACTTAATATTGTGGAAGGCCACTTTGAACTTGATCTTTAAACCAAAATAAAACAACTTCCATGGCTTTATTTATATTTTTCTCTGACAGGCTCAGATAGAAAATCTTTGATGTTTCAAGTTTATTAAAGGTGAGTCAGGTAACTCAGAATAGTGGGGCACTGAATCAGGATAATCTGACCTTAAACAAACTCAGATTAAATAGTTTTTGTTTCATACCAAGAAATGCTCCTTTGGATGATAACAGAAAGCAGATAAAGAAACAAAGCACGTGAACTAAAGCTTCTCTATCTGCAGAATCACAGATCTCTGTCTCTCTTAGTTGTCTCTTAAATTTTGAAAAGCATGAGCTGTATGTAGTCCTAGAAAAAGAACTCTTCCCATTTCTCTTTAATTGTGCTATATATTTTGAATAAACATTTTTTACTTTTCTACTTCAAAATCCAGACTCCATTTCCATTTTTCCCATCTATTATTTGCCTCTTTTGAATCATATGTTTATGGTGATGCTGCTTTAGTCACTAAATTGTGTCCAATTCTTGCAACCCCATAGACAGAGGAGCCTGGCAGGCTACAGTCCATGGGATTCTCCAGGAGAGAATACTGGAGTGGGTTGCCATTTCCTTCTCCTGGGGATCTTCCCAATCCAGGAATCAAATCCGAGTCTCCTGCATTGTAGGCGGAGTCTTTACCAACTGAACTACAAGGGAAGCTCATATGTTTACACATATGTATAAATGAGTTCCCCCTCTTCATAGCTCTAAGCTCCAACTCCAGGTCAGTCATCAACCATGCACTCTCTTCACTTCACCTTGTATTTGCTTCTGCTCATCTCCAAGATTTTCAGAGAATCAAAGAAAATTTATAATAAATACTGATAATGATACTATGTTGGTATTTGTATTCTACTCTATATTTTACTAAACTGTTATTAGTTCATTCGAGAGAGGTATCAGCTGTATTTTACCAGTTAGGAAACTTAGCTTCAAGGAATTGAGTTATGAGTCCAAGGTGACATATTTTCTAAACAGAAGAGAATGTACTTGGATTTTTGTTTTCTATATCATATCCTCACTCTTCCACTACAAGTCAAGTTGCATTGATTACAAATGTTTTCCAAGTTTCAACTCTTGCTCTTTCCCATTGAGTTTCTCTTCTTCTTCTGTCTATATCCTCTACTTTTCTTCCCAAGTTTAAACTATGTTTGATTTGCCAGGAATATACCTGCTTCTCACAGATAAAGTCCCCATACATGCATTTTTGAACCCCTGCCCAGAGTAAGTTTTGAAGAATGATTGCCATGGATGTTCTATGTAACCACACCTTGAAGATTTTATATATTTTACCTGAGCACAGTGCCTTGCACATAGAAAACATTCAATAAGGTTTTTAGAATGAATCTGTGAGTATACATTAAAACTCTATGACATGCCAACGAAACATTCCCAAGCCTTCTCTAGGGAGTGTCGGGCTAATGTAAATGTGAGCGGAAAACTCAGCAAATGTCAAAAGGCTATAAATAATCACTTGGTTTATCAGTACAGGGAATTTACATATATAGACATTTCCTTTGATGAATGCTACGCCTCATAATGAAAAGGAATATCTATTTAGAAAAATTAAACATACAGTGGAAAAACATGGGCTTTGGATCAAAGGCTTGACTCCTATTCTCAACTTGGCCACTTCCCTTAGTCAAATTACTGACTACTCCAGAGTTTCAGTTTCTTCATTTTAAAACAGTCTTAATAACATCTCCCTCACATGATTATCATGAGGGTCAGATGGGCTAATGTTTGAATAGTGCCTTTTGACACATAACAGTCACCTTATAAATGTCACTTCTGTCATTTTTCTCCTAAGTCATGAGTGTCACATTCAAATGTGACTTTTTAAGAATTGATAAACTACTGGATTGATCCAGATATCAAATTCTTTAATAGCATATTATAAATATGGAGACTTTGAAAAGTGTCATTTTAAAGATTTTGAGGGAGACACAGAAGCCTCAAGCTCTGATCTGGGCAGAAACAGGACTCTGCCCAACTGGAATCTTGTGGCTATGTTCCTTCATCAAGATCCCGAGTGAGCTTCTTGAGACAATGAACAGAAGGGTATGCGGTGGTCCTTTTTATCAGGAACTCGGTTTGAAGGGGTGAGGGACACACATGTGGGCACTGAGATACAACTGAGGAGACAAGTGGTCATATAGAAGTGTGGGCACAGTGGCAGAGTTCACAAGTAGAAAGAAGCCACTGAGCTTGGATAATTATAGATGCTACCTCAGAGGTTATAACTTTCAAGCTACTCCAGAAATTCATTTAGACTTTTTCATACTTGCTAAAAATTTGGGAGATGAATATCAGTGTGATTTTTTTCTAGACCCCAGGATGTCTGGAGAGGGAATGGCAACTCACTCCAGTGTTCTTGCTTGGAGAATCCCAGGGACAGAGGAGCCTGGTGGGCCGCCACCTATGGGGTCGCACAGAGTCAGACACGACTGATGCAACTTAGCAGCAGCAGTAGCAGTAGGATGTCTTTGCCTTTGACCTTGGAAAAGGACTGCTGCTCATTTTCCTTATTCACACCAAGTAAATATGGCTTACAAGTAAGTCCTAGTTTAATAAAGTTTACTCTTCAACCCTGAGCCTAGATAAATCTCATCTACCTGTCATCTATCCCTGAGATATGCCAACTCAGAGATCTTAGCACAAATCCAGGGCTGGGGAAGTCTCACTCCTCCAGAGTCACGCTGGTTGAACTAAGTCAGGAAAATAGCATCAAGGGACAGGAAGTTGAGAGGTGACAGTTGTTGCTTAATGATAATACTAGAAACAATAATAAAAGGAGGAGGAGGTGATTCTTATGCCTACTATGTCTTAGGTAACATTCTATGGGCACTTAAATACACACTGGTGTTCAAATTTTTACAACACCATGAAACAAATATTATAACCCCCATTTTACAGAAAAGAAAACTTGGTTCAAAGATAGGGCCAAGAACTGAACACAGAAGTCTCTGTGATTATTCCAAGATCCCTGTGCTTAGATCTAAATCATGTTATGTTTTGACACTAGATTCTTACTCAACCTCTAATTCTTCATTTTGAATTTTTATTTTCTAGTATTTGTCATAATATTTCAATGGCCAATTCATATGTTTTTCTCCACAGGTCTATAGTTTTGAAGCTTTATTTTTCCACACTCATTAAAATGTATTGGTGATAGGCCTCTAGTCATGCAAATCTCTTTTTCAAGGTCCTTAGTACTTGAGAATCCTAAATTCCTTTCGAATCTGTTGAGTGAAGCAAGCACTGCCTATACATGTTCCTTTAACATGACACACATTTTGATAATTAAATATCCCATATTGACAGGAAATCACTATACCACAAGCATCTGGAGGGCGATGACTACAAGAAAAGAAGCAAGAAAGAAGAAAGAAGAGGCACAGGAGTTCTTTGCCTTTGGTTCCACTTCTGATAGTCTAAGATACCCCTGTGTTTAGAGACTTCATTGACTCAATATTTGAGTCAAATATTTTAGTTTGCAGCATGGTCTACCACTTGAGATATTTTCCACTGCATTAAAAAGCAAACTCCACTCAAAGGGTTAGTCAAACAGGAGAGTATAGACATAGGAGTAATTCTGAGTCAATTAATCAATGATGTTATCATACCAAGGACTCAGTTTATTTATATCTCTGCACTCTGTTTACTATAGGGTCAGCTTCATCCGAATGCCTGTTTCCATCACAAAAGCAAAGATGGTTGTAGCAACTCTAAACATCATATCTTTGTACTCCATAGTCTAGAATGGGGCATAACATTTCTTCCAGAAACTTCCTCAGAAGTTTCTAGATTTCTCTTCTATATCTCGCTGACCTAAAGTGGATCATAAATCCTTTCTTAAACCAATCTCTATCCAGATGGGCCAAAGGAATTCCATGAGTTGACTGGCTTAAGTCTAGGCTATCTGAACCAATCATGATAGTGAGGAGAATCAGACTGCCTTGACTGCTTTAGACTAATATCTTCCACTACTTAGCAAATTGTCATTTTCCCCAGAAGCCATGTGCTTTGAGGTAGAAATACACAGAAAGGAGTAAAAAGGGAGTGAACATTGTGTGGACCAACAACAACAAATCCACTTATATAAAAGAAAATAATGTAACCATCAGAATGTAAGAATATACTTACTGGATTAATTGCTCTTGGCAAAGTTGAAGAGTGAGTCTATCTCTAGAAAGAGAATATCAACACTGTCAGCCTGTCTATCAGAATAGAAGAGCACATCCTTTCCATATATGTAGTCCAATTGTCTCAGGTGTTACAGAAGAACGTGTTCTCTGTTTTCCTTTGGGGTTCTTTCTAGCAATTGGCAACTGACCTTATTATTTTCAAAGGAGTATTTTAATATAAGCTTCATTTTTTTTTGTTTAAAAGCAATATCATTAACTCATTTAAAAAATATTTTTGAAAACCTACTAAGTATACCATATTGCTTTAGGTCCATAAGGGATATGCAGAAAAGATGCAGACTAACATTAAAGGACTTACAATCTATGCTTTTAAACAGTGGATTTAAGGCAGGATTGGTGCATGCTTAATAAGTACAAAGAACCCAAAACATCCAGAGATAGACAGATGATTTCTAATTGTGTACACTAGGCAAGAAGAATTTGGGATGGTAATTTTTTTTAAACATTTTAATTTTACAATGGAGTATAGCTGATTAACAATGTTGTGATAAATTCAGGTGGGCAGCAAAGGGTCTCAGCCAAACATGTACTTGTATCCATTCTCCCCTCAATCTCCTCTCCTCTCCTTTGCTGCCACATAGCATTGAGCAGTTCTCTGTACTTTCTAGTAGGTCCTTACTGGTTATCAGTTTCAAATATAACAGTGTGTACAATTTGATCCCAAACTTCCTAGAAATGGTAATTTTTTTGAATCTGCACACTAATGAGTTAAAACACTCATCAGAAAATGAGTCTGTTATGGTTGAAGAAATGAGCTGGTGAGAAAGTTTGAATTCACCCTTCTTTGAGAATAGCCTATAGAGGAGAATGTATATGTTCAGTGTATATTGGGCTCCAACTAGGAAAACAGAAACAATCTGCATTTATAAAGAGCATATTTGCTGCAAAGACTTGTTTATTATGCAGGTAATGAAAGAGCTGAGAAGCCAAAAATGGGTAGTAATACAACCTTTAGATAAACATAGTGGGAAGCCACTGCTACTTAGCAGAGAGAGGCAGAGGGAGGGTGTGAAGTAACCAAGACCAGAGGCTTGTATCACTCAGCAACATCTGTATTCTTAGAGGACCTATTCAGAAGGAACTGGAGCCGAGGAGAAGATGCAGCTCCTTCTGGAGATCCGACCTGAGGCAGTGGAAAGGGTAGGAATGTCTCAGCCTCTTCCTTTCCCTCCCCATCTCATCTGAGTGCTCATTTCCCCCCCTGGACCACCCTGTCAGAATCCAGCAGATATGGGTGATGCAGAGATCAGCCACTTGTGATATGTAGCAGATCAGAATAAAGTTGAGGAATGGAAGTCAGAGTAAACAGGCCCAGGAATGGCACAATTAGAAAATGCAAGGAGTGCTACTAAGGTTCTGCCAATGATGTCCTGTTTAATAGGTGAGGCCACCTGGTGGATCTAAACAGGCTGAAATGAAGGCAGGGGTGGTTCATCATGTGTGGACACTGCATGTGTGAACTGAGTTGAATTTAAGATGAGCTGAAGAAAAATGTTCCTCAGTAGTTATTTAAATGAAATAGCCAGTGAGAAAACAGATGACTTTTCTGAGAGAACGATGGCACCATGGGAGAGCATGGAACCAGAACCAGAAGCCTGATGTCTTCTCAAAGAAATCAGATGATAAAACAGTGGTCCAAACACCACAATCATTACACACTGCCATATACACCCTACCTTCTTGTAGACTGAATTTTCATTTCTTTGTCAAGATATAAAAGCATATACTACATACATTTAATTATGTATTTAAAGAGACAGGTTAGCTGAAGTTTCCACATCAGAGTTTCCCATTGGATCAAACCAATGATGACATTTCTCAGAACAGGATCTCAGAACCCGCAAACAGTTTTTCTAGCACAGCAAGTCAGCACAAGATTTTTGTTGTTGTTTTTTGATGTTTCTAAAACTGCTGTATTAATTGATATTCCATGTCCATTCATGGTTATGATCAAAGACAGTAATGAGTGTATTTCTGAAAACTTAGGATCTCAGTTTGTTTCATAACAAACGTCAGTATTCACATATTTCTCTACATAAGAAAAAGTATAATGATGTTAATTTCATCATTTTATCATGTTTCATTCACTATTTTGCACAGTGCATCCCAATTTAGAAATCCAGAACTTTTACAGAGAAGGGTAAATACAATAAAAATTGCAATGATAAGCTAAATGGCACTGTAGCATCCATCACAAGTTTTTAAGTATAGCTGGATGACCAAGCATATCCAAAGACCAAATTGTATTTGTAATTCTGGTCATATTTCATAAAAATGGATACCATCAATATAGTGGTGAGAATGAAACAGGGCAACAGCAGATGCTACAGTGACTATAAAATTACCCAAGGGAATACAAATGAGTTCACATATCAGTGTCCAAACCCCAGCACTCAGCTGTGTGTCTTCTCATCCTTGTCTTCACCTAATCATTCAGGCCCTTTCTTTATTTCTTATCAGGCTGGTGATTTTGAGTTTCATCTCCAAAATTAGTCTGTTTCAAAAGATTCTTTCAAACAACTATGCTTGCAGTAACATCTTCCAGAATGTATGCTGTTTCAAAACAATAACACCCGTTTGGGGGAGAATTGTAACTACCTGATAATAGACCAGTCATATGACTTATGACACACTCCTACTCTCGTCTCACATCAGTAACAGGAAGAGAAATAAAGAAGGAGCCTTCTCAATGTGTACTTCATATGCCATAACTCAAGAAATCAAACTCCTATTTATTCATCTCTTTTAGTAACAGGCATTTGTAAGTTGCCTGTGCTGTGGTTTATAAATTATTTTAAACTCTTACACTGCTGTTCCAAAATATAAATGTATGCGTTAATATTATAGACTTGGACTCTGCTGCTGATAATACAAGGGGAATTTAACTAGCTTATAAATGTTAAAATGTAAAAGCAAAGAAAGTCCTGCTATTCATCTTCTCTGCAATATTCAGACATTCATGAAATTGAAAGTTAATGTACCAGGGACTTTCATTATCTGACCCATTCCATCCTATCTATTAGATTCTCAAAGCACTGGAGACAGAGGACCAATATGTCACCAATACAGGACTGGAAAGGTCACAAAAACGAAGCATCAATAAAGCACTATTTCTGAATTAAATTTCACAGTGCTCAGCAGAAAATATGTTCCACAGACTAAGAGTATTGGGTAAGAATGGAACTGATAGCTAGACACAACTTAGAAAAGTATTTCTTGATTCCAAAAAAAACCCCAAAACTATGTTAAAACTTCCATACCTACACAGAAAAATAGATTCTCTTTTATATGTCTAAATGCAAAAGAACTAACTCTCCATTGGAACCATAATAAAGTTTATAATCACTGAACTGACTAGCAAAACAATGTAGTCTTGTTAAATTACTCTTTTTTCTTTCCTTAAGCATTTAGTAGAATTTTATATAGGACTTGTAAAATCAATGTAGTTTTCAGTACCTTTCCAATAATGGCATCTAGAGAATACATTAGTTAATTTATCATAGCTTTTGCTATTTTAGTGTATGAAATATGTAAGCTTAATTCACTTAATAAAAATTAATCTACCAAAATCCATGGCTTCTTTTAGCTCTCCAAATTTTGACTAATTCTGAGTACTCAATTATTCAACAAGTATATTTTCAAGATTTGCTGTCAGTAATCTTAATAGGTGTCAAGAAAATGAAAAGTATTAAGTGAGGCTTTTCTTTAAATCAGCTGCAGATACAGGAATATGTGTAAAAAGATGAAGAGCCACAGAGCCTCGGCTGAGTGGCCAAAGAGTCATGCAATTAAAGTGATAGGAGCGCCCAGGAAGAAACAATTGCCAAGGCTTGATGGGACTAGACCATCAACCTGCGGTTCTCCCAATGTTAGGATTTCAGTTCCAAAGGATCTGAGGGACTGGCATTAAGTTTCTAATTTTTTTAAAAAATAAAAATAACAAGTCTGCTATTTAAAATTACTAGTACTGTACTTCTAAAAAGGACCTTTATTACTAAACTTCCAAGAGAACATTATTTGAGAATAAAAACTATCAAGTAACTTGAGTTTAGTGACTCACTCACTACATTACTATCACTTTTTCTTTCATTTTTGGGAAATTTTTTTACAGACTAGGATTTGAGAGCCTCTGGTTAATTCTAAGGGCTGAAAGTATATTTTAATACAGAAGTGATACATGACAGTATCCTGGGCACAAAAGATTACAGTTTAGAGAAAGAAGTGACGTATACTGATGTGATAAAGCAATTAGGTAGTGAAAAGTACTCATTGTGAGCAGACTAGATACCAAAGCATTATTAATTAGGGTGACCAGAGGGCTGAGTGATTTTGGTCTGGGATGGGTGGTGATTTAGCTCAAAAGGAGGTGCAGGGACATTTAAGCAAAACGAAAATGTGCATATGACAGGACAGAAAGAATAAAAATAAGTGAGGCTGGTGATCAGGAGACTAGACAGATTACAGGGACAGTTTTACATTGTGGAATATTTGGAGAATTCTCCTAAATGCACCCTTGTCAGTAAAATCAGTCGGAATTAAGTACACATAAAAAGACAGGGAAATTCACATTTTTTAATGGCTGGAGCAATGAAGGAGACAAATATCAATGTGGATAATAATACAAGAGAAATTAAGTATGAACACTCATTCCTATCCCTAATATTTTAAAAGAGAATTTGGTAAGCACTGTGCTTTAAAAAATATAACACTCTTAAAAAGAGAGAAAAATATTACAGCAAGCTTAAACTTATTTTTATATTTAAACTATTTTTATAAGTCATATAGGCATTTGTCAGCAATAATATCTCTTATCCTATACATTACCTTTCCCTGCTCTTCTTGACATGACTATGTTATTTTTTTGTTATCCTTGTTTTATTTGCCATATCACACAATTCAACTGAAAATATTCTTAGAACACTGATTAGACAGTTGAGATTCTACTAAAATAAGAAAGAAATAGAATACAACTTTTTGGAAAATGCAGTATAAGATCATTTCTTCTAGATTTTAATGAGATTAAAATCATGGTTCTTTGAAATAAAGGAAAACACAGTCTGAGATTCTACCAAAGGAACAAGGTCTTGCTCAAACAGTGAAAATGTTACAGATTCCTTACATGTCTTCGTCTAATAAGTTAAAAAATTTTTGGCTGGAAAATTTCAGTGTGCATTCATTAATGGCTGTCATAAGTGACCACCAACCTTTCCAGAGCACTCTTGGGTACTTTGCTGCTTACAAACACTGAACCATCCGCCAAGTTTCCCTCAAACAGTCTTGGGAATGAAGATCTTGTAGATATTTTAAAAATAACTTTTCTGTTTCCCTGAACACACGGCTGCCACATTCCCTAAGCCTCCAGATCTGTTTTAAATTCAACTGGAATCTGAGGATCTTGACAGAAAGGACCCCAGAGAGGGCTTGTCCAATTGACAACAGAGAATCCAATAAGTCTTTTCATCTTCAGCCTTGAGATGTTATGTTGGGAGGAAAAGAAAAAGAGCAAGAGCAAAGGGAATGCTAATAGCTTGAGCAGATTTGGGGTGAAAAGTCTCTTTTTTTTTGTTGTTTTGTGCCAAACCATTGACATATGCTTGAATTTACTATAAAAAAATTCAGAATTATTAAGTTTGATCGGGGTGGGGGAGGGACAGATTGAGAGTTTGCAATTAGCATATTACATATAGAGTGGATAAACAATAAGGTTTTAGTGTGTATCACAGGAAACTATACTCAATAACCTGTAATAAATCATAATGGAAAAGAAAAAAATAAAATAAAAATAAGTGTGATAGTTGTTCAAATAGGGAGAGAGAGTTTGTTTGCTTTTTCACAGAATTTAGAGCCTTTAATATATTTGATACTTATTTTATTTTTGAGATGAAAGAGCTTATATTCAACTGTGACTTACAGTTGTTACTTAAAGATGAGGTAATTTAGTCAGATCTGGATATTTTAACTTCATCCTCACATGGAAACAAAAAAGGAAGTTTTCCACACTTCTTCAGGAACCTCTACCCTTGGCCAGAGGATAAAGCTTTTGTGTTTGGAAGATGTATGTACCTTTGTACCTAAATAATTCCCTGGTAGGGAGACTATAGATTTCTTCCAGAAAAGTGCATGGTAAAGGTTAGAAGAGGTAACAATAGGAAGGAAGGGAAAAAAAAGCACCTACCAAGGACCTACTTAACATGGTTCCTGCTACTATTCTCAGCGACTGCTATTAGGGCTTAATCAGATCTCCATGACAAAATTCATTACAGAAAATCCTGGCTTAGTGAAAAAATAATAAACTCAGCTCATTCATAACCTATTAGCTTTTTGCTATTAAGGAACTAGAATGATCCCATCTCCCTTTTTTTTTCTTTTCTCTTATCCAGAAAACCTGAATGAAATTTAACAAATAGTAAAAAAAGGAGAAGGAAATGAAAGCGCAGGGTGTGTGGTGGGGAACGAATCCACAAAGTTCACCAAGCTGCCCTCTTCCATGACATCATCCTCCACTTAAAGAGACAGAAGTGTAAACGGAAAGAGCTTATCAGGAGGGAGAAAGAGACAAACTTCTTTCCATCCTTCCTCTCCAAGCCCATTGTGACTATTATAGATTCAGGCCTTTTTACTTTCTCCTATATTAACACATCACCTCTAAACTCAGATCTCTCTGTCTTCACCGTTGCAAGCATTCCACTCTTCATCCACTTCCAGAATGAGCCTCCTCAACCGCAAATTTCATTTTGTTTAAATCATGCTTAACCGGAGTCCTATTACTTATGAAATAATAAACCCATTTATAACAGAGCAACCAGGGCCCCCCAAAACCTGGCATCTATATAGATTGGCAACCTTATTATGTTTCCTCATTCCTTTCTGGCACAGCTCACCACACCCAAAGTTCTAGCTGCCCAGGAAGAACCATCTGCAACTCCTTAGAATGAGAACCTCTAAGGCAGTCTTATACATCTGGGCTTTCCACATAAGGCTGCTTTTACCTGAAATGTCCTCACTCCATCTTCATCCACCAGCGAAACATTCATAAGTCATGGGGCTCTTGGTGCACCACTGGGAAAAGTTTACGCCAGTGCCCTATATGTACACGCAAAGATATACAAACACATGCTCTTGTCCAGTCACCCAGTCGCATCCAACTCTGTGACCTCATGAACTGCAGCATTCCAGGCCTCTCTGCCCCTTACTATCTCCCGAAGCTTGCCCAAGTTCATGTTCATTGCGTTTCTGAGGCCACCCAGCCCTCCCTTCCTCTGATGCCCTCTTCTCCTTCTGCTCTCAATCTTTCCCAGGGACTTTGCCAATGAGGTGTCTGTTCACATCAAATGACCAAAAACTGGAGCTTCAGCTTCAGCATCAGTCCTTCAGTGAATATTGTTGATCTCCCTTAAGATTGACTGGTTTGATCTCCTTGCTGTCCAAGGGACTTCCAGGAGTCTTCTCCAGCATCACAGTTTGAAGGTATCGATTCTTTGGCATTCTGCCTTCTTTACAGTCCAGCTGTCACAACCGTATGTGACATAGACTTGACTACATGGACCTTCGTCAGCAGAGTAATGTCTCTGCTTTTCAATACACTGTCTAGGTTTGCCATCACTTTCTTACCAAGAAGCAATCGTCTTCTGATTTCATGGCTGCAGTCACTGTCTGCAGTGATTTTGGAGCCCAAGAAGAGGAAAGCTGTCATTATTTCCACCTTTCCCCATTCAATCTGCCATGAAGTAATGGGGTTGGATGCCATGATCTTAGTTTTCTTAATATTTAGTCATAAGTTGGTTCTTTCACTCTCCTCCTTCACCCTTATCAAGAGGCTCTTTAGTCCCTCTTTGCCTTCTGCCATTAGAGTGGTATTATCCGCATATCTGAGGTTGTTGATATTTCTCCTGCTTATCTTGATTCCAGCTTATAACTCATCCAGACCAGCATTTCTCATGATGAGTTCAGTGTATGGGTTAACAAACAGGGTGACAGCAGATAGCCTTGTTATACTCCTTTCTCGATCTTGAACCAATCAAATTGTCAACATTCGCTGGATTATAGAGGAAACATTTGCTGGATTACAGAGAAAGCTTCCCTGATAGCTTAGTTGGTAAAGAATCTACCTGCAATGCAGGAGACCCCGGCATTTGTTCCATACAGGATTCTAACTGTTGCTTCTTGACCCGCATACAGGTTTCTCAGCTAAGATGGTCTGGTATTTCCATCTCTCTAAGAGCTCTCCACAGTTTGTCATGATGCACACAGTCAAAAGCTTTATCATAGTCAATGAAACAGAGATAATTTTTTTTTTTCTGAAATTCCCTTTCTTTCTCTGAAAGTGAAAGTCGCTCAGTTGTGTCTGACTCTTTATGACCCCAGGACTATACAGTCCATGGAATTCTCCAGACCAGAATACTAGAGTAGGTAGTCTTTCCCTTCTCCAGGATATCTTCCCAACCCAGGGATTGAACCCAGGTCTCCTGTATTGCAGGCAGATTTTTTACCAGCTGAGCCACAAGGGAAGCCCAAGAATACTAGAGTGGGTAGTCTATCCGTTCTCCAGGAGATCTTCCTGACCCAGGAATCAAACCGGGGTCTCCTGCATTGCAAGTGGATTCTTTACCAACTGAGCTATCAGGGAAGCTTTCTCTGTAATCCAGCAAATGTTGTTTTCTGTATAATCCAGCAAATGTTGGCAATTTTATCTCTAGTTCTTCCTTTTCTAAACCCTGCTTGCACATCTGGAAGTCCTAGGTTCACATAAGCCTAGCATGCAAGATTTTAAGCATGACCTTACTAGCAAGGAAAGTGAAAGTGAAAGTGAAGTTGCTCAGTCATGTCCGACTCTTTGTGACCCCGTGGACAGAGGCCTACCAGGCTCCTCTGTCCATGGGATTTTCCAGGCAATAGTATTGGAGTGGATTGCCATTTCCTTCTCCAGGGGATCTTCCCAACCCAGGGATCGAACCTGGGTCTCCTATACTGCAGACAGACACTTTACCATCTGAGCCACCAGAGAAGTCGAGTGCAATTGTCTGATGGTTAACACATTCTTTGGTGGTACCCTTCTTAGGAGTTGGGATAAGGACTGACTTTTTCCAGTTCTGTAGCCACTGCTGGGTCTTCCAGATTTGCTGACATAATGAATGCAAAATCTTGATGTCATCATCCTTTAGGGATTCGAATAGTTCTGCTGGAATTTAAATTGTGTATATGTCTATATGTGGGTATGTGTACACCCATATATTTTGCAGGAAAATCATCACCTGGTAGATTTTAGCAAAAGTAAGCCAAAATTTCAGGAGAAAAAGGATGAGACAACTTGCCTCTCTCTTCTTAGATATAATTGTGAGATCAGGCATAGAAACTAAGACTGTTGTGCATTAAGTCCACTCCTTGTAATTAAGAGAAGATCACATGTATTAGTAGACTTCCACATCCCATCTGGAGGGCAAAATCTAGAGTCGCATGTTTCTCCTCCTACCTCTGGCGCAGGAGCCAGGTCACACATAGAAAACTGCTGTAGTGACAGGGGCTTAAATAATCAACCTACAGCATGCGCCCCCTACTGGATTCAAGTTTTACATGTCCAGTTTATTCAAACTTTGAGAGTAATAAATCCCACTAGTGAATGACTTTACATGTGAAGCAGAAGTTCCTTTTGACCTAAACTCATCTCTCTAAATCCCATGAACAGAAGACCCTGGCAGGCTATAGTCCATGGGGTTGCAAGAGTCGGACATGACTTAGCCACTAAACATCAACAGCAACAACAAACATCTCTCTAAAGTTGCAAGAAGAGTTGATTCCCTTGTAATAATCGTCCAAAACAGATGAGCAAATCTGTGTTCATCACATTCATATTCCTTACAGGTTTTAGACTTTGATTATAGCCCCTCCACCTTCATGTTTAAAGGGCTAAAGATGGTGTTTTAATCTGTCCTCCTCTGGTATACCTGTCCAGGCCCCTCTTCCTTTGCCTGTTCTTGCTGTGGTTATGATATCTTTCTTTCTTCAGCTTCCCTGGAGTTTACAGTCTTCAGCTTCCTTTGAATTTAAGATCCAGTGACCCAAATTGCACAAAATCTCCCCAAAGTAGCCAAACTTTGTTTTCATTTTTGCAAGGGCAGGACTAGGATTTGTTTTGGGTTACCAGCCTTTTCATTGACTTAAATCATCTCTCTGGCATTTTACGAAAAGAATCTGTACAGTCCATTTTCAGGACTGATGAAATTCAATTCAGTTCAACTCAAGAAATATTGACTGAGTGATGTTTCTGAACTCAGCACTCTCATAGCTATTTTAAACAACAGCTAAAAGCCATCATTTTATAAGCTTGGAAGAGATTAGGAAATCAGCCATTCCAATAGTTTTGCAACTTTGTATAATCCAGGAGGGAAATTCTTAAAAGGAAAGCTCATTTAGGCATTAGCAAATAAAAGCTGAGATGGTCTACTCCAAGGAGTTGTTCAGGAGACAAAAGTGCTTCCCATAAGCCCTTTTCCACCATATTTGCAGACATATCCATGGAATATGGGCTTCTCTTGTGGCTCAGCTAGTAAAGAATCTGCATGCAATGTGGAAGACCTGGGTTCAATCCCTGGGTTGGGAAGAGCCCCCTGGAGAAGGGAAAGGCTACCCACTCCAGTATTCTCTGGTCTGGAGAATTTCACGGACCATATAGTCCATGGGGTTGCAAAGAGCTGGACATTACTGAACAACTTTCACTCATTCACTCCATGGAATACAGAGTTGGTTCTGGCCTCATCATTTAATTTACAGAAAGGCGACTAAGATGATGAATCCAAGGTTACAGGTGAGTTAGAGGACCGAGATTATCTGATTCCGGATCTAGCAATACCCTCCTACATTGTACTTTCTTCCTTGTATTTTCCTTTTACTGAAACTCACCTTGGGAATTCCCTGGCAGTCCAGTGGTGAGGACTCCATGCTTTCACCACTGAGGGCCCGGGATCAGTCCCTAGTTGGGGAACTAAGATCCCACCAGCCAGAAACAAAACCAAACCAAAAATTCACCTCCAATTTTCGTAATGACATTCTTCTAGATGGACTTCCTACGTTTACCATTTGCTAAGTCTGTTTTTTCCTCTATCCTTCCCTCCTTTCTGTTCCTCCCTTCACCATCCATTCTTCCCTCCCTTCCTTTATAAATAAATGTGTTTCTCATACTCCCTTGTAATTGTTTAACTTTCCAAGGCCTTAAATTGGCAGAAGCCTGACCTCAGGCTTCTTAAGTTATGCTTCTACTCAATCAGACAAATCAATCTCTGTTTGCACGCCAAGCTAATTTGTTCTGAATGCATTCAGAATGCATTGACTTGTTCTAATTCCTTTAACCCACCTCATTTTCCTACATTCCTTTCCCTGATCAAGGAAGATGATCTGATTAAGGTTTCTGCTGAAAGCAGCCCTGTGGTCTCTTACGTCCCGTTGGTACCCTTGTGGGTGGCGGATGATTGGCACTAATAATAGCCCTCAGTCAGTTCTTTTGTAGACTGTGAGCAGCAGCTGAGGCTGCAGCAAAATTCTCTATGGCATGTTTTGAGACCTGCCAAGAACTAGCAACATGCCATTATACCTACCAGCAATAGGAGCACTGTCCTGAAGGATGAGGATGCATCTAACAGCTGATAGAACTATAACAACACAACAGTGATAACCCTGGATTATCTGATGCAGGGCCTTAGCATACTCTTCCCACATGGCCTCAGTTATAAATATAATACGACGCAAATGAATGACGAGCAAAGAACGAACCCAGGCTACTTTAATTTAGGAGTTGTCATCATTTTTAATATCACGAGTGAATATAAGAAATAAAGAGACCAGACAGTGAATCAGAAATACAAACACTAATTCTTATCCCATCCTCACAATGCTTTATTATTAGAGCCTATGACCTTCTTGGGAGAAAAGTATATGTGAAGAACCATTAGTGGAATATTCTGGAGCATTAGTGCTCCCAAGATGGATGCTGCCCTTTAAAATAGAGGCTGCTGAGCTTGGCCAGACATGAGTTATACATCTTTTCCTTACAGCTCTGCATTATCACAAATGATCATTCTGGTCATGCCAGCCATGGAGGATTATTTCACCACATTCTAGCAGGAGGGTCAAATGAGTGGAGAGTTGGAGAGAGACAGTGAAAAGAGACTAGAAATGGCTTTAATTTCCAATCCCATGCCCTGTGACTACTAAACTCAATAGGAATCTATTCACTGAAAGCAAGAACAACACTGCGACCCACCAAGGGGCCACCAGTATTTCTAATACACCATTAACTATAGTAATATAACGACTATCAACGCACACATTTAAAAGAGACTCGTGGCATATTCTGTTCAAGTTCTATGTTCCCTGAACAAAACTGTTGCCATGGAAACCTCTACCATAAGGCAGGTGTAGTTCCGCAAAGGACTGTGGGCTATGAAATCAAGTTCCCATGCAACATTTTTGTTCAAAGCCTGAAGAATCTTAAATACATGTGCCAATACATATTATTACCCAGCAGGATACATAGGTGGGATTAATAAAGTTCAATATTTGCTCAACTAAAAGTTGTAATCATGGTAAAAATAAATGAATTAGAACCAGTTCCTATGGATCATTTATATAAACAGACTTCAGAGTTGTTACACTACTTTCTTATGAATAAGTGAGTACATGTGAAGTATTAATAGATGACTTTCTTTCATTAAATCCATCAGGCAGAGAAATGTTAACAATAATGATGGAATTTTAAAATCTGAAATATATCTTCAACTCATCAGTCACTCATGAGATTAAATCACTCACATTTACCAAAGGAAATTAAGATTACACTGTGTGCTCAGTCTCTCAGTCGTGTCCGACTCTTTGTGACCCCATGGACTATAGCCCACCAGGCTTCTCTGTCCATGGAATTCCCCAGGCAGGAATACTGGAGTGGGTTGCCATTTCCTACTCCAGGGGATCTTCCCAGGGATTGAAACCACATCCCTTGAGTCTCCTGTACTGGCAGATGGACTCTTTACCACTGCGCCACCTGGGAAGCCCAAGATCACACTACCCACCTGTAATAGAAACAATTACGATGGTAAGCAAACAGCTAAGGGGAAAATAAGCCAAGTTGATTCATCTATGTTATGTGAACTCAAGCTAACAAAATGTGCCAGTTGGGATATTTATGCTAACTGCCATTTCTGGAGCCTCAAAACATCCATATAAATATGCCAAGAACCAAATTAAGAAAAACTTTTTCCTTTATCTTTTACAAATAATCCTGAAAATAATCATCATTTATTATAATAATATATTTCAGAAAATGTATAAAAAGATAACACTACAGAAGGCAAAGAAGGTAGCAGAAGGTTTCACAAGGAGATGCTTGAGAATGACTTTAAAAGGAGAACTTATCCTTCGTCATCATTTCACATCTTCTAGCCCCATAAAACTTCAAAATAAAATTGATGAGCATGACAGTGAATATCTATGATGTTAGAAACTGTATTTGGTTTTGCTCATCATTGATCCACACAGTGCCTGGAACACATTGAACACTCAATAAATATGTATGGCATGGATAAAGAAAACACTCTATCAGTGTGGGTAACAAAGAATCTGATGTTACAATGGTGTCTTTCACAAAATTATACAAATAAAATCTGGGTGATTTAAGTAAAATATCCCTATTAGTTCACATTTTAAATTTAGAAATGCATTGTCATTTCTAAATTGTTTTGTAATTAGCATTATCTCCCAAACCTTTAGCAATGTTTCCTTCTCTTCTTCCCCAGCCATTTCATCTTGTGGCTAATGATCTACAATCAAACACATAAATGCACCAGGAAAGCTGAGCACAGAAAGGAACCCTGGGGACCTTTTTATAAAGGATTCATTTTTTTAAAAAATGCAATTATCCAATTTTTGGTTTATCTGTTCTGGGAGTGATTTTTTTTTTCTATATTAGATTTTTCTTTTTTTTTAGTGTGGCACATCTGTTAACACATACAGTGAACTCTGATCTTTAAAAAAAATTTTTAAACCACATTTCATAGAATTTCTCAGAGTTGTGCAAAAATTCTAAAAATTCATTCTCAGAATACGACCACAGTTATCAAATTCATTTCCAAAATTTCATGTGTTAGACTTATATTCTTAAAAGAGATGCATGTATATAATTTTTCAAAGCAATATGTCAGCAACAGTTTAAAGATAATCTAAAAGCTGGAAGATATCTCTGAAGTGCCAAGGACCTCAAGATGCCAGAGCGTGGAAGGCCACGCAGGCTCTGAGCCCTGTGGAATCCATGCAGCTTTGAGGATGAGCTGCAGCTCCAGTCACGTGTCCCTGCTCAGCTGACAGCCCTTGGGGAAGTCACAGTCCTCAGCCTAAACTCCCTTATAATTTAAAACGGAAGTAACTCTCAATGCAGAGGGTTTTGTGAGCACTGAATGAGATGATGTGTACTAAAGGTTGCCAGTTCCTTCTCCAAAAGCACACCAAGAAGTCTATTACCTCTACATATATAAATGTAAGTTTTGTTGCCATTGGGTTACCCGCGCCTGCCGGCGTAGGGGTGCCATGGGGAATAATTGCAATCCCCGATCCCCATCACGAATGGGGTTCAACGGGTTACCCGTTGATCAAATTGCCAACATCCGCTGGATCATGGAAAAAGCAAGAGAGTTCCAGAAAAACATCTATTTCTGCTTTATTGATTATGCCAAAGCCTTTGACTGTGTGGATCACAGTAAACTGTGGAAAATTCTGAAAGAGATGGGAATACCAGACCACTTGACCTGCCTCTTGAGAAATCTGTATGCAGGTCAGGAAGCAACAGTTAGAACTGGACATGGAACAACAGACTGGTTCCAAATAGGAAAAGGAGTACGTCAAGGCTGTATATTGTCACCCTGCTTATTTAACTTATATGCAGAGTACATCATGAGAAATGCTGGACTGGAAGAAACACAAGCTGGAATCAAGATTGCTGGGAGAAATATCAATTGGGGAAACAGTAGAAACAGTGTCAGACTTTGTTTTTTTGGGCTCCAAAATCACTGCAGATGGTGACTGCAGCCATGAAATTAAAAGGCGCTTACTCCTTGGAAGAAAAGTTATGACCAACCTAGATAGTATATTCAAAAGCAGAGACATTACTTTGCCGACTAAGGTCCGTCTAGTCAAGGCTATGGTTTTTCCTGTGGTCATGTATGGATGTGAGAGTTGGACTGTGAAGAAGGCTGAGCGCCGAAGAATTGATGCTTTTGAACTGTGGTGTTGGAGAAGACTCTTGAGAGTCCCTTGGACTGCAAGGAGATCCAACCAGTCCATTCTGAAGGAGATCAACCCTGGGATTTCTTTGGAAGGAATGATGCTAAAACTGAAGCTCCAGTACTTTGGGCACCTTATGCGAAGAGTTGACTCATTGGAAAAGACCCTGATGCTGGGAGGGATTGGGGGCAGGAGGAGAAAGGGACGACCGAGGATGAGATGGCTGGATGGCATCACGGACTCAATGGACGTGAGTCTGAGTGAACTCCGGGAGTTGGTGATGGACAGGGAGGCCTGGCGTGCTGCGATTCATGGGGTCGCAAAGAGTCGGACACGACTGCGCGACTGAACTGAACTGAACTTGTTGCCATTATTATTATTTTATTCAGAGTCCCTAAATATTGAATAAACTAAGGAATAAATAGCAAAGAGATCCAACCAGTCCATCCTAAAGGAAATCAGTCCTGAATATTCATTGGAAGGACTGATGCTGAAGCTGAAACTCTAATACTTTGGCCATCTGATGGGAAGAACTGACTCATTGGAAAAGACCCTGATGCTGGGAAAGATTGAAGGCAGGAAGAGAAGGGGACAGAAGAGGATGAGATGGTTGGAGGGCATCACAGACTCGATGGAACATGAGTTTGAGTAAGCTCTGGGAGTTGGTGATGGACAGGGAAGCCTGGCGTGATGCAGTCCATGGGGTCGCAAAGAGTCAGACACAACTGAGTGATTGAACTGAACTGAACTGAAGGAATAATTGCAGGGTGCATGCTTTTTTTTTTTTTAATAGCATTTAACAGCATATGTGCTTTTCTCTATAGCATCAAGCTCAATTCTGCTAGCACATAATTATTTTCTAATAGGTTGGTATCCTGGAATGAGACTGTGTGTTCTATCACAGGAACTTAAACCCTAAAGTGTTAGGATTTTATTTTAAGGAATTTTGTTTTGTTTTTTAAAGTCATGGAGTTAAACTCCAGTAATACCTGATGGCTCAGAAAGTTTGGGATGGGGACAGCATGATACTCTTGGAGAAAATGGAGGCTTAGAAGTCTCCCAGAGTTTAATACAGGTGAATATTTTACTATTTTTCAGAAATTTGACAAAGAACATGAGATTTTTTTTTAATCCAATAACTTTGCTAGTTTTACCACATTAGAGGCAAAATAGCAAAAACATAGGCAAATCAAACATATAAGGAAATATGTAAGCAATTATTTAAGGAATCTTCTAAATTAGGCCACACGGATGGCTTTTCATTCATTCACCCACAAAAAGCACACTTACTGGAGTGCTTCTTAATCTTGGCACAGGGAGGATGGAAAGTAAGATTTCTTGTTTTGCAAGTCCTGTGAAATATTAAAAATCTGATTCATGTGGATGACTCCTTATAAACAGGAGTCAACACATAAAAAAATATTCAAAGTTTTCCCAGAGAAAACTAGTGGGAGAATTAAACCTCACAAAACGGGTATAACCATGAGGAATGTAGAAACCTGACTGTGCCTGTAAGAACCATATTCATAGTGACAGGATACACCGACTTCACACATGACATCCACAGTAGGTATGGAAGTAAATATGCACTGAAGAAGTTCCACATACAGTACTTAGAAAAAAATGAATGTTGAACTTTAAGGGGCTCTATCACATTAATCAAAACTTTTCAAAACAAATGGTGATTTAAATTCATGTTCGCCATTAAAAGGAAAAACAACTAAGACAATAATAACGATTCGCACAATGGCCCATCATACTTGAAACTGTAAGACTCAAATTGGCAACTAAGAAAAAAAAAAAAAGCTCAAACAGGGTTTTTAAAAAAATGCTGAAGCATGAAACCTGTTTTAGAAAAACAACATCACTTGTCATGTTAAAGTTGTTAGGATCAGTTGGATTGATTACATAAACTGGCAGCATTTACCGTATATACGTGGTGAAGCAGTAAAAGAATCTTCCTGCCAATGCAGGAGACGCAAGAGACACAGGCTCAGCCCCTGGGTGGGGAAGATTCCCCTGAAGAAGGAAAGAGCAACCCACTCCAGTATTCTTGCCTGGAAAATCTCATGGACAGAGGAGCCTGGCAGCCTACAGTCCAAGGGTTCCCAAAGAGCTGGACACAACTGAGCACCACACACACACACACACACACCATACACAATTCACTTGCTCTTCTATATAAGAGCGTTGTATAAAGGAGTTCAAGTTCATTTCAAATTTGCAGATGTAGATCTGCAAACACAAAGATGATATTAGAACATGTGATTTTGAATCAACATAGATTCATTTTAAAAAAAATTTAAAAAGCATACTTCCATTACTTTATTCTGAAGGAATACTAGATGCTGCATCAAGCTCCAGGGATACAAAGATGTAGAACACCTGGAGAGACCCTTCTCTGGAGGCCCACGTCATCTATGATTAGAGGGGAAAACACATATAAACACATCCATATAAAATATGATGTGGTGCGAAAAAAAAGTGGGAATCTAGAAAAGAGAGAGACTGAAAATCTACTGTTTTCTATTTTGAAGCAACTAAACGAACAGAATATATTACCTCCCCACCACCCCCAAGCTATTAACAAGAATACTGCAGGGTAACCTGCCCAATCATTGTCTGTTTTACTAGAAAACTAAAGTGAAAATTGCAATCTGTCTGCTGTAGAACATACTGGAGCACGATCTCAAACTGATTACAGACTTGTCGAATTGTATCAGCATTGATTTATAAGGCAAGGCCCTGCGGCGTAGCAGTGTGGTGCCAGTTCATAAATGCAGCACTCAGGCTCTTGTACTGGGTCCTGGGACACCCCTATGTGAGCTTTTGAGCATCACTTTTATTACAATCAGGTTGCTGTTTGGACCCTTAGGAGGTTTCTACAGAACCATTTTAGGAGTGGTGGTGAAGAGGGGCTACTTGTGGGATCCTGAGCTAAATGCTGTCAGGGATATAGAAAACTCTGAACAACTGCCTATGTTATAAAATTTTATTCCTAATCTTACAAAGGCGTCTACTGAAATGAAAAATAATTCTACAAGGTCATGAATTAATGTTTGCATTATCAGCAAATGATAGGAAACAAACATTTTAAACTAAAAGGAAAAAGGCTTTTCAGAGTAGGATGTTATGATCAAGTCTTACTCCTTGGCACTGTTGCTTAAAAGAAATTTGGTTCATGCATTCATTCAAGACATATTCCCTGAGTTCCCACTATGTGTCAGGCACTGTAGTTCACCACACGACATGGCATTAGCTGATCATTACTATTAGTCCTTTTCTTTTTTAATGAAAATACTAAAACCAAAATGAGGTACTTTTTATTTACGGAAATCACTCGCTGTTTCCTAAATAAATTAAACCATGCACAAGCTTTAATAGGTTTTACTCTGACAAAAGTAGTAATCAAGGTGGCTAGGAAAACAGCGCTATTTCAAAGCACCATCATTGCAGCCAAGTCATTCAGGACACATTTCTTTCCTTTGACCTTTACACCCACTAAGTGATAGAACTCCTCTGTCCAGTGTGTAGGTCAGACACCTCTACCGCTACACAAATATCATTCAAGAGAAAACACTATCGCCCAACCTGATTACATGGAAATTGGTTTTGTACAATAGAAGCCTTTTTGTTCAGACGACTACAGCCTCCTATGGTGTAACTTTCTTTACAGAGTTAATAGACTAGGGATGGATTTTGAATTTCACACACATACACAAAAGCCTCATTACCATTTACATTCGTGCATGGCTAACAAAAATGAGCAGGAGCTACTGCAAATCATTAACGCCGAGAAATGAAATTGAACCAAGGAAAGGAAAGCCTGTTTTCTTAAAGCCCATTAGTATGGATTAACGTTAATTATAACAGGATAGTTCAACCTATCAAGAACAATTGTGCTTTGTTTTCAGATATTCAGAAATGTAGATGGGATCCTGGTTTAATTTTAAAGTTCATTTTAATATCTGGACATTGGGATACTAGTTCCTCAAACATTCATTTCTGAAAAAGAAGTCTGAACTTGAAACGTTGATTCTAATTTTAAATGAAACAAATAGTTTTCAGGAAAGAGATTAAAAAATAATAGAGGGAAAGAAAGAGATACAGCAAAACCATGTGCTGTGCTAAGTCGCTTTAGTCATGTCCGACTCTTTGCAACACTATGGACCATAGCCGCCAGGCTCCTCTGTCCATGGAATTCTCCAGGCAAGAATCATGAAGTGGGCTGCCATGCCCTCCTCCAGGGGATCTTTCTGACTCAGGGATCGAACTCGTTTTTCTTGCATCTCCTGCATGGGGAGGCGGGTTCTTTACCACTTGTGCCACTTGAGAAGCAACGTGGACTTAATCTCTCCACCTGAAAGCGCTGAAATTCTTACCCACTCTCAGTGGGTCCAGAGGGCTCCCTATGCCCTACACCCTGCCTCCCAAGGATCTGTGTATGCTACTGCTGCCACATCCTTTTGTTCTCCCATGCATGCCCCATGCTCCTGGTCTCCTCAGCTTTTCTGGTTCCCTTCTGTCTCTTTACCCATGTATGAGAGTATACCTGCCTCTGGATCTGTGGTAGTAAGTCTCCACCATCACTCTCAGGATTAGCGGGGAGGACCCCCAGTTGACATCCTACCTCATCTTAGCTGCCTCTTTCTCAGGATCTTTCCAGCAACTTATATTCCAGTCTTCTTAAACTCTAATCCCAGCCTCAGCTCTTGGGTCCCACAGGCATGGACCTGGGAAGCCCCTCTCCCTCCAAGCTCCAGACAGAAGTTGGACATGTATCCAGCTTCTTGTGCTGGAAGAGTGGGACTGAGGTTCATAAACATAAGGTTGTCTTTTACTGTTAGAAGCTCCTTCACACAAAGGTGGTTGAATTTTATAAAAGTCACTTGGAATATGCAAGCTTTTTCTTTTTTGCCCTATTCCTACAGTTTTGTCTGCATTGCTTACAGTGAATAGGAAGGAAAAAATGTATGAAGGAGTCAGGAAAAAAATGAGGTGACTCTGACGTCTCAATGTATTAAGACATCAGACTGACCACTTAGGATGAAAGGGTCACAAAGGTTAATTGTAACTTGATGGTATCACTGGCCTATATCTAGATTCTGGATTTTAACCAAGTTTAGAACCAAGTCCATCAGTGACTGGACATCCTGCTTCCTTTCTCCAGGCGAGAGACAGGTCCAGGCAAGTGGTGATTGTCCTGGGTGCTGATGGGGTACACACATTTATCACAAAACTCACTCACTATTTTTTATTTTCCTAGATCCTGGAAGGAGTGGTGGATGGTTGGAGGAATGATACATGCAAGCACTTGCCAGATGAAGCATACTGGCATTTTTCTTAGTTGTCTTACATGACTCTTCATGAGATGTTCAGTTCCAGCACACTGAAACTGACTTTTAATTATAGAAGTATAATTGACATTCCATAACTGCACCTATTTAAAGCCCACAATTTGCTAAGTTTTGACATATGTGTGCACGCATGAAAACATCATCCCATTCAAGATAGTGAGCATATGCATCAACTCCTAACATTTCTTCACATCCCTCTGCCCAGCACACTAAAATTTTGAGCATTATTTCCATGGAAGAGACCATCAGCTTTATTCTCCAAAATGGACCACAGCATCAGTTTAATTTCACAGGACATTATCATCCCCTGAAGTATCTAGAATTCATGTTTCTGACTGGCCAAGGTTCCAGATGATTTGGCTTATTCCATTAAAGAGATGTGTGTTCAGGCATATGCATGTATGTGGGTGTTCACACAGCAATGCATATACTCTTACAATATATTTTAATGTAATTTTGAATCAGAAGTAGTGGTTTTCCCCCCCAAATTAGTTACCTTTTGAAAAATAATAATTTATTTATTTTAATTGGAGGCTAATTACTTTACATTATTGTGGTGGTTTTTGCCATACATTGACATGAATCAGCCATGGGTGTACCTGTGTTCCCCATCCTGAACCCTTCCTACCTCTCTCCCCATTCCATCCCTCAGGGTCATCCCAGTGCACCAGCCCTGAGTGCCCTGTCTCATGCATCAAACCTAGACTGGCAATCTATTTCACATATGGTAATATACATGTTTCAATGCTATTCTCTCAAATCATCCCATACTCTCACAGTCCAAAAGTTCTTGACATCTGTGTCTCTTTTGCTGTCTTGCATATAGGGTTATTGTTACCATCTTTCTAAATTCCATATATATGCATAATATACTGTATTGGTGTTTTTCTTTCTGATTTACTTCACTCTCTATAATAGGCTCCAGTTTAATCCACCTCATTAGAACTGATTCAAATGCATTCTTTTTAATGGCTGAGTAATAGTCCACGTGTATACATACCACAGCTTTCTTATGTATTCGTCTACCAATGGACATCTAGGTTGCTTCCATGTGCTGGCTATTGTAAACAGTGCTGCGATGAACATTGGGGTACACATGTCTCTTTCAATTCTGGTTTCCTTGGTGTGTATGCCCAGCAGTGGGATTGCTGGGTCATATGGCAGTTCTATTTCCAGTATTTTAAGGAATCTCCACACTGTTCTCCATAGTGGCTATACTAGTTTGCATTCCCACCAACAGTGTAAGAGGGTTCCCTTTTCTCCACACCCTCTCCAGCATTTATTGCTTGTTGACTTTTGGATTGCAGCCATTCTGACTGGTGTGAAATGGTACCTCATTGTGGTTTTGATTTGCATTTCTCTGATAATGAGTGATGTTGAGCATCTTTTCATGTGTTTGTTAGCCATCTGTATGTCTTCTTTGGAGAAATGTCTGTTAAGTTACCTTTTTTTAACTAAAGCAAAATTTTGGAAAGTTTTTTTTCTCACTGAAATGTCTTTTCTTTTCACCATATGGGGCCAACCTTTCTGGCACATCTTAGTTACAGATTTAGAAACACAATTATTTGAGCTTCAATTAGTCATTCAGATTATTATGCAAACCAGTCAGCTTCATGGACCTGGAAGGACACAAACAGGGGCCAAACAATTAGCTCTTGTCACTCTTGCTGTGTGAAAATTGAATGATGACACATGACAGGGGTGTGAGGTTCTGGGAACTGGTAGTGTGGATGCTGCTAGCCAGGCAGTTCCTGGACATCACACAAAAACCAGGCTCCCACAGGAGGAGATCAAGCCAGTCAATTCTAAAAGACATCAACTCTGAATATCCATTGGAAGGACTGATGCTGAAGCTGAAGGTCCAATCCTTCGGCCAGCTGATGCGAAAGCCAACTCTTTGGAAAAGACCCTAATGCTGGGAAAGACTGAGGGCAAGAAGACAAGGGGATGACAGAGGATGAGATAGTTGGATGGCATTACCAACCCAATGGACATGAGTTTGAGCAAATCAGGGAGATAGTGAAGGACAGGGAAGCCTGGTGTGCCGCAGTAAGTGGGGTCACAAAAAAGTCGGACACAACTTAGCGACTGAACGACAACACAGAGGTTGAAATGATTCAACCAATCTCTTCACAAATAATTGTTTTCTGGGTAGCATCTTTCCATAAAACTATGGTTTAGTAAAGAGAAGTTTCTGTCTTTTCATGTTTCTAAGAGATTTTTTTTTCCTACTCACCAGGGAGCATGACCTTAGCTGATAGAGAAGACTGTTTATTAAGAAAAAAGACACTGTACTGCATGTCAAAGGCCACTCACTTTATGAAGAAACCTCTTCCCTTGCCACATGGCCACTGGAAGGAGCATCCGTCAATCAATCAATATTTGAAGAGATCAGATGGAGCCACTTTCCTTCACTACTGCAGTTGTCAGATTTATGAAATAAACAGTTTGCTTGAGCCTAAAGTGAAATACTTTCTATTACTACTGTATATATAGCCTCACACAATATTGGACCATTCACTGGTTGCATAAATATGTATTGAATTTCTACTATGTTCGAGGCATTACAGGGCATATAAATATGAATATGACATAATATGGCTCTCAGGGAGTTAACATCATGGAAATGTACACTGCACTCAAGAGAACATTTAACTATGGAGGTGATGGAAGAGGAGAGATCTGGCAGGACGTCCGAAGTAAATAAAGGCTTTCAGATCTAAGGAAGTTAAGGATGATTGAGGAAAGACTTCCACTTAATTAATCATTTTCTAACTTGATTGGACTTTCATTATGTCTTTGCTTTCGTTGCCTACGTGTTGCTTTCCTGAACTAAAGTACGTATGAGGTCGTGAACAAGCTTATCTTTTGTAGCTTTGTACAGTATATAGTGAGTGCTCTTGTGTTGCGAATGAACAGAATACATTAGAAACGACATCATCTTTAGCACAGGACTTTCAGGCTAGCCAGACAGTAAATTCCTAGGAATGGTTTAGAAGTGTTCCTACTGTCCTTTTCTGAGGGAGAACTTTGTCTAATTTGTTACTTCCACAGTGTATTCCCAACAGGAAAATAATATTTTTTCTGTTTGTAAAATAAATGTAGGTTCATCATATATAGTTTTGCATACACACCAAAAAAACATTAAAAATTGTCTTCTGTCCTCTGTTCACTCAGATATCCCATTTTCTTGTCTCTTTTATGTGGTAATATTAAGTACTCTGCATATATTGAATATTATATATTCAATATATGTCCTAACACATTTAATTTTTTAGTACCATTTCAATATATATGTATAATTAATGAATGCTTTGATCTGGTTGATTGATTCATCTTTCTAATATGTTTTATTAGTATACTCCCACAAACAAAAGGGAGGTACTAAGCTTGAGCTCTAAAAGAAGCTTGCTCACTCTTAGTCTGCTATCAAAGTATATTTAATTCTTTTAATTATCTCTTTCAGAATGGAATTGAAGCCACATTAAATACTCTGCTATCAGTTCTATTTTGGGTATAAATCATATGACACTCACCCAATATATCCAAGCCTCCACTTAACCCCTAGGAAGAGTTACCTTCAACCAAGATGGCAAGACCACCATCTAGAACATTTTCAATAAACGGCAAAGACCAAGCCCTGGGTCCCTTATAGACACAGACCACTTAGATAAAAAATGGTTGCTTAGGAATGCTCCAGTGTGCTTTGTTAAAAAGAGTTATTAAACCAACAAACAAGCCCGACCTTGCCCTTCCACCTCTCAAAGCCTTCCCATGCCTTTCCTGCTTCCAGCCTCTTTAAAGAATTGCTGCCCTGCACTGTCTGCCTGAAGCATCGTCTCCACTGCAAAGCCCTTCCTGATGGCTTTTGTCATCTAGGGCTTCCTCAGCAGCTCAGTGGTAAAGAATCTGCCTGCAACAAAGGAGAGACAGGCTCAGTCCCCGCTTTAGGAAGGTCCCCTGGAGGAGGAAATGACAACCCACTCTAGTATTCTTGCCTGGAAAATCCCATGGAAATCCCATGAAAATCCTATGGAAATCCCATGAAAATCCCCTGGAAGCCTAAAAAGCCCAGAGAAGCCTGGAGGGCTACATCCCATAGGGTTAGCAAAGAGTCGGCCGTGACTGAGCACACACACGCGCTATCACCTAAGTTAGAGTTGAACCCACTCTCCTAGGCGCTGTCACTATTCCCATCCTTGCTTTTACTCCCATGCCACGACACCTGGACACACAGATTTGATTTTATGTCCTTCTCTCACCCTCCACACTTGAGTATCAGAGGGCAATATCACCATGTTCACTTTTATATTCCCATTGCCCAAAGAGCTCTGGTCACGCAGAGGTGCAGCTCACGTTTGCTGAGTGAATGGCTGACTGCCTGACGTCCTAGGGTGGAGGATATAGTTAGAAAGACAAAAGTGGGCACAGGGAGCCTGCTACATGATTAGATTCACTGAGCTCTGACAAGGGGCACTTCACCAATCCTTGGCATGAAGCCTTGCCTTAATACCTGACTCTGGGATCTGCACAAAAGAAACCATTTTCTCAATGTTCTTCTAAGTTAGAGTCTCTAGAGCTGGCCTATTGGGGAGGCACTTAGCCCTGATCATCTCTTTCAATCCAAAAGCTGACAGCATTCTTCCAGCCTCTCCTCAAATGCTCAGCCTGACCCTCAGCAGGGGATCCTTCTCTCAGACCTTCTCCACTTCCCCCTGAATATTAAAAATTTGGAAAAAGAAAGTTTAAGACCCCATTTCCTGCCAACTACACCTCCCTCTGGTCTTTTCACTGATAAACATTGATATTTTCAGAGCAAGTTTCACCAGAAAAGAAGAAGCCAAAGGAAATTTGCATGGCAAAGGTACACATATCATTTTAGGCATGCAAATTATTGTTTTTAGAAGAATAAAAAGCTGTAAATATTTTGAGAAGTGGGCCCCTAGTGCCTCTAAGTATTCTAAACTACACTGTGTGCTTCATAATTATGTAATATATAGAATACCAGCTGCTTTGAATGGTACTCTGGAGGTTTGGAGGATATCAGAAAGCTCTCCTCCCCTAGTGAGAGCCATAATCAAGCAAGCAATACCGTAAAACCAGATCCAGTTGACATTGAGTTGCTGGATTTTAACACACTTTAAAACAGATGTTTAGTCTGTGTGGTGTGGATACAGAGGAGCATATTTTTGCCTCAAAAAATAGAGTCATACAAAGTTGTATACCTGTAAAGTGTATTAATATTTATTATCTCATTAACATCTGTCTGAAGTTACGTACACAGGTATACATTTGGATATATGTGGATATCCTTATAGATTATATATTTAAATATTTATAGCTTTGCATTCAAATACACACATACATTTAGTTAAAAGACAAAACCCTAGATGCTTCTTTTCAAGTATGACAAAGAGCAGAGACACATTTGAGCACTTGGAGAAAAGAGTCAAGCATACTAGTGCTTTCCATTGGGCCTCTTGCCTGTCACAACCATAGACATCTTTTTGAAGGCTTCATAAAAGGAGAGGTTAATTATTTATAGTCTTACAAATCCCCTCCCTAGTTGCTTATATCCTGAAAAATATGACCTGGGTAAGAACTTTGACTATAAAGGAAAAAAGAATGGGGCAAAGATGCTTGACTTCTCCTTTAAGGATATCACACATGGCCAGGCCCAACAAGGAAATGTTAATTTCACGAAATGCTTTCAGAATGAAAGAGAGGTAAGAAATGAAAAGTCTCATAGCTTTCACAACTAAAATGTAGACAGGGTTCTGCAACCATAAGCTTCCCCTTGGAAATCACTGGTCTTGAGTTCTGAGTGTTACTTCTGCAATTTCTTTTAGAAAAATGGAAAAATGTAGCTGTCCCCAAAGACCAGAGTAAAAAAGGACTATTGTTTCTAGAAAAACAGAGAAATGTGAATTCTATTCATGGAACTCAATGGAACAAGTCACTCAGAACTTAATTTGCAAAAGCTGCCTGCAAGACATGGGCACTGGAGTCAGCCTGTGTTCAATCCCAGCTATGACCTTAAGCAGGTTACCTGACCTTTCTGAGACAAAATTTTCTCACCTGTCAAAAGGGGACAATACTTACCTTGAAGTGAGATATCCTGATAGAGTTCTTGCATCTAAAGGGGGAAACACCCACAGGTGAGTCCATACATAGGCGTTTCTACAATTTCCCAAATTGATAGTCACCAACTACTTGCAGTAATTGACCAGTCTATATGTCTGCACTGCACACTATTTGTGATTTCAATTCAATTTGAGTTTGAGCAGGAAAAATGTACTTTGGAGAAGACTGAGACTGATAAGTGAACAGCTTGCAGAAGGTTTAAAATAGGACCCTGAATGGAAACACTTTCTATGTATCTGCTCTGACTCATTTCTCCCTCCCTGTATATCTGTTTCTCATGAAAAGTCCATGCTCTGACTTTACCTCCAGCAGAAAAATTTGACTACTTTTACATATATGACAAAGGATGGATAAGGCATGCTCACCCAATAATTTAGTGGTGTTACTCTTGTTCTAATAATTACTAATCGTCAATGGTGCTAATATAGTGATGATAATATTGCCAATTTATCTTTGTTCTACTGTCACCGTCAATTACCACTGGTGTGAAGACAATCATATTAATAAGTACCAAGAGGCCAATATTGACAGGGGAATAAAACATTTTTTGAATAGAGACATCTCACTGTTTAATTTGCCAACATTCTCTAAGCTGCTGCACATGTCCATGACAGCCGCTCCGTCACAGCTACATTAAATTAGAGCCCTCCATTTCCTCCTATCTAAAAATAATCTTCCCGCACCTTGTTTCTCATTCAACAAATATTTGTCCAGTGCTTGTGATAAGCCAGGCTCTCTTGCTTTTCCTCTCCAGGAAGAACCATCAGGCAGCCATGGTCTATAGCAGAGCACCAAACTGCAGCCCCGGGCTATGTCCCATGGACAGGTTTGCCCTGTTTAGTTTGGACAGAGTCTTAAAACTTTGAGCCAAAATTTACAAATGTGCAAATTTACATCAAGAAACCCCTAGATTGTCTGCGTCTTTTGAAAAATCAAAACCACTGGCAACACAGAGCTCACACAGCCATATGGAAATAATCGACTGGGGCTGAAGTGGGGCGTGGGCGCTTCCACTCCCCATTTGCTTCCCTAATCCACCCCTACACTCACACACACTCGCAGGCACATGCTCTTTTCAAAGACTGACCAACCCTCTGACACTGGAAGGTTCCATGGTTGGTGTGTGAATTCCACCCTGTTCCATATAGCCACCTCGGCCTTCCCCCCAGACATTCCTTCTTTCCTTGCCACAGCATTTCTGCCTCCATCACAGAAAAGAGAATTTGATCTCAAAGTAAACTGAAGTCACTCAGTCGTGTCAGACTCTCTGTGACCCCATGGACTGTAGCCCACTAGGCTCCTCTATCCATGGGATTCTCTAGGCAAGAATACTGGAGTGGTAGCCATTCCCTTCTCCAGGGGATCCTCCCAACCCAGGGATCGAACTCAGATCTCCTGCATTGCAGGCAAATTCTTTATTGTCTGAGTCAACAGGGAAGCCTGATCTCAAAGTAAATTTAGTCCTAATTATCAAATCCCATCAGCAGCCCTTTTGGTCCTTCTTTCTTCTTCCTCCTCAGACTCTTTGAAATATCTGAAGCCATTAACCAACTCTGCTTTCCAGATTTCCCTCCGTCTGGGCTTCTCGGGGTCTCTCCTTTGGTCCTCAACCTATCTCCCCATGTCCTCCTCCTTTTCCTCAGGCACTGTTCCTGAGGAAGTGCTCTGCACCACCCTCTCTGTGAAAACAATAGCTTTCATCCTTTGCCAGTTCTTATGACTACAGCAACCTAGACAAATTCTGTGTTTCCATCTCCAGCTCAGGTTTCAGTCCTGGAAAGGAAACGTATTTCCTGTATATCCCCAAACAGATGGCATCTCAAACTCAAGATGTCAAACAGTAGGCTTGTGAGCAACCCCTGCAGCGTATGTTGGTCTTCGTGATCATTGCACAGTCCTTCCAGTTACTTGTTCCTAGTGTCTACTCTCTTTGACCTTTCAAACCTGTGACAACTCCCTCCTTCACCTCTGCCAGACCCAGTCATATCTGTCATCCAAAGGACCCTGTGGTCTCCCCCGACAGCTACTCCCAAAGCCACAAGCAGAGATGAGGTCACACCAGCCCCTTCTGTGGTCCTCAGTGCAATGGGCTTCTGATTACGCCCCTGGATGCTCCTTCCTCCACTCAAATCCATTCTGCATGTCAGCAACAGACAAATCTCCCCAAAGCACTGTCTCGTCTCTTCAAAAGCTATTCATGCTTACATGCTGCTTAACGAAAAGTTCTGAATTCCTTAACCTCAGGCTAACATAATGATATGACCTCAACCTACTCTTTTACCTTTTTCCCCCCTATATTCTTTCATGCTACAAAGAAACTAAACTCTAGGCTGTCCCTGTGTTCTGAGCTTTCCTTTACCATACTTCTATTTGTATTATTTTCTCCATTAAGAACAGATTTTTCCCCTCTGTTACCAGATCATTAGGCTTCCCAGGAGGCACTAGCGGTAAAGAATCCACCTGTCAATGCAGGGGATATAAGAGATGTGGGTTCAATTCCTGGGTTGGGAAGAGTCCCTGGAGGAGGGCATGGCAACCCACTCCGGTATTCTTACCTGAGGAACCATGGACAGAGGAGCATGGCGGGCTACAGTCCCTCCATGGAACCTCTGGTACGCCAAGTGGAAACATCATTCTATTGTTACTCTTCTACTACATAACATTTATTAAGTAATTTATAAAAGTAAAGACATGGCACTTACAACAACCTCAGAAGGTATTGTTATTGAACTAGTTTTAAAGATGAGAAAACAGATTTGGAGAAGTTACACAACTTGCCCAGGGATGCATGGCAAGCAACAGAGCACGTGATTATATCCTCTTTTATGGTATTTAACATGTTTGACTTGGGACTTTGTATATTGGAATTATCACCTCTACCAGACAGTATAAGCTCCTGGGGTAAAGGAGAATGGCATATATGAATACACTGTACCATATCCACAGCACTTAGCATATGGGATGTGCTTCAATGATATGTATTGAACTGACAGATTATGTTAACATCTTTGTGACACAGTTTTCTTTCCTAAGAAATGGAGATAATAAAAGTACCTTCCTTGTGCCCTTCTGTTAGGATTAAATGAGTAAATCGAGTCGAGGTCTTAGAACACTGCACAGCACAGAGCGTAAGCCACCTGAATGTTAGTTATACCAGGAGCCGCCCTGCTGATTGCTGCCAATATGTGCCCTGTAAACGACCAAGATGAAGGCACTAATCCTAAGAAGAGAAAGACTTCAGCATTATGCTGGGCTGGTTCAGCTTTTCTCCCATCTTTATTTATTGCCTCAGTTTCTTTGGGAGGTAACTCAGAATCATCACATTTTCCAGGAAGTACTCAGAACCATCACTCTGTCATGCTGCCCAGTGGAGCAAGACTAAGTCAGCACCACATGCCAGGTACTCCTGGGTCATTGACTTCTGAGGGCCAGGTAGGATCAAAAGGGTCAGTTAACTTTTCAGCAGCCTTTCTGGAAGATATCCCTTCAATAAGACCAAACTTCAGAAGGAATGATAAATATAGTGATGTTAATGTCTATGAGATTCATAGGACTATAGCAATATAATACAAATTTATGATATAATTATAACTAGTGAAGGAAGAAGAATGAATAATTACATGAAAACTGTTATCCTAGTAATAATAAAAGCTTTCTTAACGATACATCAGAATCCCTCTCTGAAGAAAACTTATATATATTAATTTATCTAGGCACAAAAAAATGGTTACATACATAAAGACACTAATTTCAACTTTCCATTTAGTCGTTCAGTTGACATTTGCTGGGTAAATGCTAGAGCTATACATTGCTAGGGACCAGGGATGCAAAGACAAATAATTAAGTTCTTGTGCTCAAGAAATATATGCAGTGGTTCTCAAAGGGGAAAGATGCCTCCAAGGGACATTTAACAATATCTGAGATATCTGTAGCTGTCGTGCACTGATGGGATGGGGTGGTCAGTGTTACTGGAATCTATTTAATAAAGCCCAAAGATGCTGCTAGAAGCTTCCCATATGGTGCTGCTGCTACTGCTGCTGCTAAGTCACTTCAGTCATGTCCGACTCTGTATGACCCCATGGACTGCAGCCTACCAAGCTCCTCCATCCATGGGATTCTCCAGGCAAGAACACTGGAGTGGGTTGTCATTTCCTTCTCCAATGTGTGAAAGCGAAAAGTGAAAGTGAAGTCGCTCAGTCATGTCTGACTCGTAGCAACCCCATGGACGGCAGGCTACCAGGCTCCTCCATCCATAGGATTTTCCAGGCAAGAGTACTGGAGTGGGGTGCCATTGCCTTCTCCACCATATGGTGCTAGTGCTAAAGAACCCACCTGCCAACGCAGGAGACATAAGAGACACAGGTATGATCCCTGGGTTGGGAAGATCTCCTGGAGAAGGAAATGGCAACCTGCTCCAATATGCTTGCCTGGAAAATCCCAAGGACAGTGGAGATTGGCAGCTACAGTCCATGGGGTCACAAAGAGTCAGACACGACTGAAGCAACTTAGTATGCACACACCCAGGGGATGCTGCTCGACATTATACAATTCCACAGCCAAGAATGACCTGACTCCAAAAGTCAGTGGTGTCAAGCTTAAGAAATCCTGAGACAGACTCGGGGTGCTAAAATTTTATTCCTGATAACCTGAATCTGAGACTAGAAGTGAAATTAACATCTACACAATCATATGCAATAGAAGTGAAGGATACTGTTTCACAGAGAATTTTCTGTTATTTCTCCCAGTTGGTAAATTCTCTACTGCCTTCATACTTTATTAATTGCATTTGTTCTTTAAAAAGAAGATGACTAGAAACTTCGTTTTCCCTAAGACCCTGCCCCAAGAGACATCAGCTTCAGAAACCCTGTTTCCTGATTCCCATGACTCAAGGGCAGACATATAGGACATGCTCTCCAAAAAATGGCTCCTCTGATGAGGTCTCTCATGTCAGCTGGACAGGAGATGGGTCACCATGCCAATATCTGTAATCTGTCCCAGACTGGACTTTCTGGATAAGATCTAAACTCCCATGTCAGAGAAAGCACTGAGAGTTTTAGATTCTGCCCACACCATCTACTATAGAGAAATAAAAAAACAAGAAAATGACATAAATAGAAGAAATAAAAAGAGAAATCCATTATGACAAATGGCAAAAAAAAAAAAAAAAAAAAAAGAAAGCACAAGTCTCCAGGACAGATCAGTGATTCTGGTAATAAATGCCTGTTTTACCACAATGTTAAATTCTTTTTTTTTTTTTTTTGGCCATAACTCACTATACACACAATCCAAAATCCATTAAACTAAATCCTAACGTCATAAACTTTGCTTCTGTCATTTATAAATATATGAAAAAATTATTAGATGGAATTCTCATCTTCTTTCAAAAGTCCTGCTTAATATGAGTCAATGGGGGTTTGGTTTAAGCCACATGCATAGGAAGCTGATCATTTTGTCACCACCGCTTGTAAATCCATGCCTCTGGCTTCAAACTGCTGAGCTAAGCAGAGCTGCTCCAAACCAAGAGATGAATTGGATTTTATATACAGATTATGCAATAACATTAAAGAGCTACTAGGATTCAATATATTATACATTCACTTCATTTTCTTTATGAACTGGGAAAATAAAACAGTTTTGCTTAAAACTAAATTTTAAATAAGTCCTTTCCCCAGTGGTCCTAAACTTAGAGTTGTAAAATTAATTCTGATAATGCCTTGGAATTATTTTTACCCTTGTACTTTTAGTGACAGGACAAGCCAAGATTCACTCACCAAGAGGGCATAGAAAGTATAGGACCTTACTGTCCACAGTTGCTGCATGGCTGGCCTCCAATACATGGATCTCCTGGCTTTCAGTGGGTGGGAAGTCTCCACCCAGTCTCCCCCATGGTTCTCTAAAGGATGATACTAACCTCTTGGCTGGCCTCTCATTATGGCCTCTTAAGAGAAATGCCTCTTACTTCAAAAATACTCAAAGAGGCTGAGGGAAAAGAGACTCAAATTTTTACTTCTATTTTCCTCATACATATTCCCATTTCACCAAAATATGACCAAACAGTCTCACTGCTGCTGCTGCTAAGTCACTTCAGTCGTGTTCTCACAATGAAGAATTATCTAAAACAAGCCATCTGGTGTTCAGCTAAGGGCTATGTTACGGAAAGCCAACAGAATTAAGTCCTACAGACTAATAATTCAGAAGTCACTTGGACACACATGCGTGCATGCTTAGTCACTTGAGTTGTGTCTGACTCTCTGTGACCCTATGGACTGTAGCCCACCAGGCTCCTATGTCCATGGGATTTTCCAAGCAAGAATACTGGAGTGAGTTGCCATTTCCTTTTCCATGGATACAAGGTTTTATGTAAATACACGTACAATGGAAAGGAAAGATAAGTCCTAGATAGAGATGCAAGTAAAATACAAAAACGGCATGTAAAGGAAATCTAAGGTTGTTATCCTCAACACCTTGCCCACAAGCAAGATGGATAATTTAAACCTTATCTCCATTTCAGTAATAGCGTGTTTACTATAGGGGTGGGACGAATTATCCAATTTTTAATGCAGAACAGTGTGCTAAAAAGAATTAAAAAAAATTTTTTTTCCTCAAATAGGATTAATTAGCTAAGTTTTGAAACAAACTGCTTTGCTCTCTGAGTCTTGTTTTCCCCATCTGTATATCCCTGTCTATATTAGTCAGCTTTGGTTGCTCTAAAAAATTATCACGGACTGAGTGGCTTAAACAATGGAAATTTGTTTCTCACAGTCCCAGGGGCTGGAAAGCCCTAGGTCAAGATGTCAGCTGATGACATTCTTGGTGAGCAAGCCCTTCCTGGACTGCAGAAGTTTACTTTCTGTGTCCTCTCTGAGGCAGAGACCTCCACCCTTATGACCTCATCGAAAATAAAACACCGTCACATGAGGAGTTAGGGCTTCAACACAGGAGTTTAGAGGAGGGGACACAATGAAAGTTGCCAAGTAGAATGCACGTGCTTGGCACGAAAGGATCTCAAAAAGTGGGCCAGGTCAGCAGCGCAAACAATACTGAAAGCAAAGAAACGGGGAAAAGAAAATTTGGGTCAGAAGCCAGCTATCAACTGCTGCTGCTGCTGCTAAGTCGCTTCAGTCGTGTCTGACTCTGTGCGACCCCATAGACGGCAGCCCACCAGGCTCTGCCGTCCCTGGGATTCTCCAGGCAAGAACACTGGAGTGGGTTGCCATTTCCTTCTTGAAGGATCTAGTTAAGAGGTGTAAGTCCGACAAACATTTAGAAATGATGAAACACGCACGTGCTAGAAATCAGAGCATAGTGCAGTGGCTGAACCCCAGCAAGAGGATTCCCAAAGTCAGGGCAACAAGTCAAACAGACACATGACACCACCAGTTAAGAGACTGCAATTGGGTAACTCCTATCTCTACGTGTTTGTAGCCTGAGAGGTACCAATGGTGGGGGTTGACAGAGGTGAACTATAAGTGGTAACAAATGAATCACCATGAATGTCTATGTGTAGAGGGCTCGTTTTTAGTGTTTTCACATTCATGAATAAGAAGTCTACCCATCTCTGCTGTCTACCTCACATTAGAATGGCTTTCTCTTGGTGTCCTTAATCGACAGTCTAATTGCATTTATAATCTTGTCCAAGGATGTCTTATTGACATAAACATACCTCAAGATTCATGCACCAGAAGACTAAGGTGTCTGTGAAGGACCAAAGTGTTGGTGCCATTCATGCAACTGTCTTCCTTGTGCATACCAGGCACTTCCTTTGGCTCTTCCTAGTTCCTCCCCCTGGCTTCTATCATACCCCTAACAAAGATGGCTCTCGGTTTGCTGTGGTCCCCACATGAACTCTGAGGCAGCCGTTCATAAGGATGAATCTGAGGCTAAGTGTTGGAGCTTCCCCAGTGGCTCAAACAGCAAAGAATCCACCTGCAATGTAGGAGACCCGGGTTTGATCCCTGGGTTGGGAAGATCTCCTGGAGAAGGAAATGGCAACCTACTCCAGTATTCTGCCTGGAGAAGTCCATGGACAGAAGAGTCTGGTGGGCTACAGTCTAAGGGCTAAGTGGTATGCCACCAATAGTACGGCAAGCCTATTCCTATTCTTACAAATCCCAGAACTTCAGATGGATCTGTTACTCTAAATCACCTACCTCCTTCCAATGATCATGCTCTTCCATCTTCGGTCAGTAGATGGTGAGTACTCCTTCAGCATTTCTCTTTATTTTTATCTATTTGCTCTATGTACGTGTATGTGCTCAGTTGTGCCTGATTCTTTGTGGCTCTATAGACTTTCTGAGTCTTTGTGGCTCCTCTGTCCATGATGTTTTCCAGGCAAGAATGCTGAAGTGGGGTGCCATTTCCTACCCCAGGGGATCTTCGCAACCCAGGGATCAAAATGTGTCTTTTATGTCTCATCTGCATTGGCAGGAGGATTCTTTACCCCCAGCACCATCTGGGAAGATTCACCTGGTAAGAAATTACTAAAAGTTTATAGAGTTCAGGCAATACTCAAGGGGATGACAGAGGATGAGATGGCTGGATGGCATCATCGACTAGATGGACGTGAGTTTGAGTGAACTCCGGGAGTTGGTGATGGACAGGGAGGCCTGGTGTGCTGCGATTCACAGGGTCGCAAAGAGTTGGACACGACTGAGCGACTGAACTGAACTGAACTGAATACTCAAGTTTCCGTTGCATTGTATCTTTTACTCTGTTTTGCTGCAGGATTGAAAGGAGGCTCTTGCATTTCCAGCTGTGTATCTGTGTGTGTTCTCAGGATCCAATACAGAGCTGGGCATACAGATTCAGTGTTCAATAAACACTTGTTGGCTTGAAAAAATAGTTTGATTTCAAACTTTTTTCCTATCATTCACATTTTTATCAGCCAGCTTTCCCTATACTAGGACTATTCAAATCAGTTAATTGTTGAAAGTTGAAAGTTAAGTCGCTCAGTCGTGTCCGACTCTGCGACCCCATGGACTGTAGCCCATCAGGCTCCTCCATCCATGGGATTCTCCAGGCAAGAATACGGAGTGGGTTGCCATTTCCTTCTCCAGAGGATCTTCCTGACCCAGGGATCGAACCCAGGTCTCCATATTAGAGGCAGACGCTTTAACCTCTGAGCCACCAGGGAAGCCAGTTAATTGTTAGCATCTCCATAAAGACAGTTGTATTTCCAGTCCTATAACATATAATGAATGGAGCTTAGTAACATCAATTGTACGTAAACATAGCTAAAATCAAGTAGGGCAATGAGTGACACTGAAATACTCATACTGGAAATACTCATACTCCCATGCCTGCACCTGGGTGTTTACAAGCTGCTACCTTTTTGGTGGCTCAGTGGTGAAGAATCTGCCTGCAATGCAGGAGACACAGATTGGATCCCTGAGTTGGGAAGATCCCCTGGAAAAGGAAATGGCAACCCACTCCAGTATTCTTGCATGAAAAATCTGATGGACAGAGGAGCCTGGCTGGCTACCATCCACAGGGTCACAAAAGAGTTGAACACAACTTAGCAACTCAGCAACAACAACAACCATTCATATTTGATACACTGAACCAGTAATTCATACTACCAGAAGCATATGTGTAAAAGAAAATCCCTCTTAATAAATATCACACAAATAAATATTAAATATGTTACATTGATATAATTGGGATAGAAATTGCTAAAATGACATACTACTGGCTCTCTGCAATAAACCCCACCAAAGGAATAAAACGAAGAGACTGCTAAGAGTATGATTAAACTCCAGTAAGGTCTATGTTTTAGTTTCTTTAAGATTGCAAGTATTTTATTTAATTGTCTATATCTATACTTGGAAAGGCTATTTGAAACTCACTACAGGCAGTTACTGAATACATCCTTTTAATCTCAGCTTCTTGTTTATAACAACTCTTTCTTTTTCATTTCACTCTAATCAAATATGCCATTCAAGGTCTAGAATTTTATAGAGACATAACAGTAGTTATTTATATGCTGGGAGCAATCCACTTTTGAACAGCTGGCAAAGCAGCTTAATATCTCAGCCAATCGTGTTAAGCTCTAAAAATCCCACATTCTATCGTGCTCTTAAAAAATAACCTCATAATGCTATTCAGCCCAGGCACAGGACACCTCATCTCCATTTTTTCTCTCCTTTTTGATTTTATATCTTTCAGATGAGCTTTAAACCATTTTATTACTAACAAATAATTTACAGTGAGAGATCAAAATTAGGCAAATGCAACTGTGATGCTAGGTTGTCTGGCAGCAAGGGGTCTGTTTATTCAACAAATAATTATTATGGACCTGCTTCTCTGTATACTAAGCAATGAGAAAATGATGGGGAAGCTCCTCTGTTCTGACACAAATACATAAACATGTCCTCAAAATAAACAATGATGGATATGACGAAGGTCCCATGACCATCATGTCTATGACAGAACAGAGCTATGGGTAAGGCTCCACCTGGAGGACCTCAGGAAAAGCTTTACTATGGGAGTGACTCTCGGGTGGAAACTTCAATGAACAGCCTTTAAATCAGAAGGAATTGGACCTTCAGAAGAAGACACAGGAACAAAAAGATCTACGTGTAAAAGGATACAAGGAAGCCAAGTGTGACTGGAAGCTGGGAGCCCAGAGCTGAAGCAGAAGACTAGTTTAGGCAAAGTCTAGAAGCAGACTATAAAGAGAAGAAGTGTGGATAGCGGACATGCATTTGCGCTCTGGAGTCAGAAAGCATAGGTTCAAGTCTAGACTTCATTACTTGCTGGCCATGTATGTGTTTTTGGGCAAGCTGCTCAACATGTCTGCTAACTGCTTCATCCACGTAGTGAGGGTGAGCATAATTGCACTCACTTCTTGGGGTTGTGACAACTGCAAGGGATTATAAACATAAAATATTCAGTCTAGCACATTTAAAGGTTAGCTTCATTTTAAATGTTATGCCTTGAGACATGGGCATGTGGCCAGTATAGCTGATGAACCTATATAAATATAGTCATACTTACATGACTATACTTGACTTGTATCAAGTAAGCCACATAAACAAATTGGAACATTAGAAAGTTATGGTTTTAGTATGAAGGAGATAGATGAAATAACTGACCAGAGATAGGGATGTTGGGTAGGAGACTAGTGTTATATCCAGGTTAAAAAATGATGATGGCAGTACATAGCTAAGGACAGATGTGGAGGAGTGAATTGGAGATATGTTCTGCAAGCAGAATGATCACAACCTTCTAAATGATCATTTTTTCATAGAAAAAAGTCAAAGATAGGTGTAGGCATCAATTAAGAAATATCTACAACCTACACAATTTATACAGTAGCTAACATATATGTGAGATACATGCACACGCACAAAGAGGATAAAAAGCCTTAGATTGTCTACAGGAAAGAAGTATTCAGAGTATGTTCATTTGTCAATGTTTACTGATGTATCTATTGAAACGTAACTGATGTATAGTGAATGCACAAATATTGTATTTTGTATAGTTTGATGAGTTTTAGCAAATGTTTACATCAGTCAAAATATGGACACCCCCAGAAAACTCCTTCAGGTCCTTTCCTAGTTGAATGATGCCTCTGAACAAAAGGGCAATCATTGCTGTGGTTGAGTCTTTTGCCTGTTCTAGAAATTTTATAAATGATATTCTACAGCCTGTACATTTTTGTGTCCGGTTTCTTGTACTTAGGAGGTTTCTTAGATTCTTTTTCTGTGTTTTGCGTGTTAGTACTGAATTCTTTGTTAGTTAAAAGAATAAACAGTTAAAGGAAATACTGGTTAAAAGTATTTCACTGTATGAACATATCACAGTTTGTTTATCCACTCTATTTGATGGACATCCGAATTATTTCAAGTTTTAGACTACTATGAATGATGTTGCCATGAAGACTCTTGTACAAATCTTTTGTGGGAGAATGTTCTCCTTTTTTTCTTCTCTTCATGGTTGAATTGGTGAGTCACAGAATAGATAATGCATGTTTAATTTTACAGGAAACTGCCAAAGTGTTTTCCAAATTGGCTGTAGCATTTTACACTCCATGAGTAATTTATAAGTTTCAGTTGCTCTATATACTTGCCAACATTTGGTGCTATTAGTCTTCTGATTTTTAGCCATTCTGGTATTTAACAATGATATTCCTTTTAGATTTATTTGCATTTCTTTGATGATTATGTTGAGTACTTTTCTGTGTGATTACAGGCCATTTGTCTATTTTCCTTATTAAGTTTCCATTCAAGTATTTTGCCCATTTTATCTTTTAAATTTTTAAGTAAAAAAGCATATATTTTGCCTTTTTACAATTAGATTATATAAATTATTTTAATATTCTAGGTACAAGTCTTTGGCAATTATATGCACTGGAAACATTTTCTCTGTGTAGCTTGCCTGTTCATTTCTTAGTTGTGTCTCCTAATGAACAGAAGTGTTTGATTTTGATAAACTCCAATTTAATTTTTTTCTGTGATGACTAATCATTCGATGTCCTAGGAAATCTACATTTCCTCAGGTCATGAATGTATTCTCCTTTGTTTACTTCTAGAAGCTTTATAATTAAAGATATTATGTTTAGGCTTTTGATTCATCTCAAAGCAATTTTTATGTGTAATATGAGACAAGGGTCAAGGTTTATTTTTTCCATATGGATATCTAGTTATGGCAGCACCACTGATTAAGACTTCCCTGGACTTCCCTGGTGGTACAATGAATAGGAATTTCCTTGCCCATGCAGGCAGCCCAGATTAAATTCCTGGTCTGAGAAGATTCCACATGCCTTGGAGCAACTAAGCCCAAATGCCATAACTACTGAGTCTGAACTCTAGAGGCTGAGAGCTGAACTACTGAAGCCCTTGTGCCTGGAGTCTGCACTCCGTAATAAGAGAAGCCAGGACAAGGAGCAGCTCACGCACCACAACCAGAGAGGAGTCCCTGCTCTCTGCAAGTATAGAAAGTCCATGCCAAGCAACTAAGACCCAACACAACCAAAAAAAAAGTTAAAAAATTAAATAAATAAAAATAGACAGACTTTCCTTTCTTCACTGAATTTCCTTGTCACCTTTCTGGAAATTAATTGACCACATGTATATGGTTTCTCTAGTCTATTCTATCAACCCTCAGCTCTATTCTAAGTCATTGCCATGGGTTCTTCTCTCTTTGGCCTCGTCTCCCTGTGATGCAGTTTGGAAAGTTCAGGTAGAAACTGAGGGTGAATGTGGAGTTTTCCTTTCCTCAAGGATCATAGCCCTGTGCTACCTGCTGTCCAACATCTAAAAACAGTTGCTTCCTATGGAGTGCCCAGCACTGACCACACCAGGTCAAGACTCCTCCTCCCAAAGGTCAGCCTCACCACTCTGGAAAGCTTTCCTTTACTTTCCCGCTGTCCACACCAGCACTGCCCAAAACAGACCCCATCAGGGCTGGAGCTTCTGTTCAATGGTTCTTAGTTAATTCCCATTCTCACCTCTGTTATTGATCCTAATGTAAATGTTTCAACAACTTCTGCTTTTGTCTCCAACACCAAACATGAACTCCGAGAAGTATTTATCCTTGTGTGCTCAGTACCTAGCTGACTCCTGGGCTCAGGTAGAAGGATTCAAAATACAGCTGTTAAGTGAACGACTAAAGTCACTGAAATGATTTAATAGTAATAAAATTAGAATTTCATAAAATAAATATATTTCTTTGACTTGCACTGTTTAGTTTCTCAAAATTTTTCATGATGGTGGGATATAAACACTTGTATTATATCAAGCTTCAGTTTTATATATTATCTAAAGAAGTATTATAAGTGAGAAAACCAGCCTCTTTCTAATAATTATGGTAATTATTATAAAAATACATATATTTTACTTATAAATTACAATCCCTCATTAATAGGTTGCAAACATTATTTATGCATTTGATACATTGTGAAGACTGTCATTATTAATGCTATTATTAACATGCTAACAGCTCATTAGGCTTTTAAAGTTGAACATTAAACCATTAATAATATTATTTCAAATAATTAGTCAAATATAAATAACGTTAGGTTTTTAAAAACTGAAAGAAGGTGGTATAGTATGTATTGATTTGCTTTATAAAGAGTCATGTTACAACAGGTTTCTGGCATACATATATATTTTTATTACATAGACTATACCAATAACCAGGGCTACCACTCTGAGTAGGGTCTTAACTTTTCAGAACAGAACTCAACAGTTCATCTTTCCAGCTTCACTCATCTGGCTGCTCTTGGTGTTAGCATCAGCATGAAAGCCAAATACTAAGTTAGATAAAAGAGATAAACAACAAGGACCTACTGTAGAGCACAGGAATTATATTCAATATCTTAAAAATAACCTATAATAGAAAAGAAAATATATATAATTGAATATACTACATAATGTATATATATAAAACTGAATACATATATATATATAAAACTGAATACATATATTATATATATATATAACTGAATAACTTTGCTGTACATCTGAAACTAACACAACATTGTGACTCTAGTCAATTACAAAAAAAAAAACAAAAACAATTCAAATGCCAAGTGACCTAAAGAATGATCTGTTGAAAGGATGGATCTTTGCAGGATCTAACACCCAAGGACACTGAAAGAATTTTACAAATCTATTCTTTATAGGTTATTCTGTGGCTCATGGACATTCAATTTTTATGTTTCTTATACTTTACCTTGCATGAACATACCATACAAACTCAAATTGTCAAACATTCAATCTGAGAAGTCTATAAAAATTCTCAATATTCATTTCATAAATTTACCATATTTAAAACTATGCATTTATATAGTTGCAAAGTTGTGCTTTTAATAAAAACTTGATACTGTCTCAAAAACCATTAACTTTAACATTACAAATGTTTAATGTATCCTTGAGTAAAGTTAAATGCATTTATGTGGCAGCAGGGCTTTTTGTATAATGCAGTATTGTACTTTAAAAGTATATGATGTTAAAAAATACTTAAAGAAATGATAAATCTTGTACCAGACTATTACGTGAGGTTAAACTTTGCATAGGTTTTTTCCTTAAATGAGAAAATGGATTTAGTACAAGAATAAATAACATTTATTGAATACTTTTAAATCTCTAAGCATATTTAATTCTTGCTAGTCCTCTAATTTAACTCTCCAAACAATCCTGGTGGTAGATTATAATCACGTCTAGTGAGAGGTTTATCAAAGAAAAATAGGAGGATTAAAATATTTAAATGTTCAAATTTATGCATTCTATTAAGTGTTATCCATTAAATAAAATACCTGGAGAGGACAAATACATTTTTTCCAAAGGTGTTACAATTGTTAAAATATTTTGAGGGTCAGTATTTTCACAGTACAGGCAAATTTTTAATAATAGATTTGAATTTGTGAAATGGTAAAAAATTACTGAGAGCCAAGAATAATTAAGGAAAGGGATCAGCTTGTTCAGTCATATCCAACTCTTTATGATCCCATAAAGAGACTGTAGCCCACCAGGCTCCTCTGTCCATGGGATTCTCCAGACAAGAACACTGAAGTGGGTTGCCATTTCCTACTCTAATATTACATGTGTGTTTTACTCACTCAGTTGTGTCCGACTCTTTCTGACCCCATGGACTGTAGCCCTCCAGGCTCCTCTGTCCATGGGATTCTCCAGGCAAGAATCCTGGAACGGGTTGCCACGCCCTTCCCCAGGGATCTTCCCACAGGGATCAAACTCCCATCTCCTGCAACTCCTGCATTGCAGGTGGATTCTTTACCACTGAGCCACTAGGGAAGCCCATGGGGATCATGGCCAGTAGCCTATTTTGTAAATAAGGACAGACTCTAAAATTTACATGGGAGGAAAAAGGAGCTAGAACGACCAACACAACACTAAAGAAGAACAAAGTTGGAGGATTCACAATATCCAATTTCACGATTTACCATAATGTACAGTAACCAAGACTGTGCAATATTGGTGAAATAATAGATAATGCAACAGAATGGAGCATCCAGAAATAGACCACAAGAAATATATTCCGTGTGCTTGGTGGGATTTTTTGTTATAAAATTTAAGTATTCAAAAACCATTAAAAAGAGCAAAAATTAAAATAGAAACAATTCAGTCACCCGTAAATATGTGTAGGCTCATATTTTCTACTATTTTTCATTTACAAAATGTAATAATATCAGCTACCCCAAAAAAAGAGATCTATGAATACTGTATGGACATTGTCTTACAAGTATATACATCATTGTGTATGTACATTTATTTTAATTAACTAAAGTCCATATTTCATTTGTATTTCCTTGTTTTTGGTCTAACATCCTTTATCTGTTCCAGAATCCCTGTGTAAATGCAATGGATCAGAAGGAAGGAGAAAAGGCTAGACTGATCTACATATACGGTAACAGGTTAGAGTTGCAGACATCTCTTATGAACCCATGCTTAGCCTCGTATAGATACAGATGAATATACACAGAAATAGTGATACATATGTGTATATGTAGAGATGATACAGATTATATTTATAGGTCCCATTCATATCTATGTGTATATATATGGATTCCTATCAAACTGAAAGAGCCTAGAAATAACAACACCCCAATACCAACAAGTTTACCTTGGCCCAGATCCCTGGAACCAAGAACCAGAGTTCCTTGGAGAAATGGAAGATTCTAGGTCTAGGATAGGAAATATACAAGATAAGCCTAAAGTATCTTATAGTGCCAGGAAGCAAGGAAGTGCTGGAAAACAAGGACAACCATGAGGTCACATCAAAGGGACACAGAAATCAACTAAAAGCATGCCCCATGGCCAAAGCTGAAATAATTTGGGTGAGAGAAGAAAGTAGGAAGCCAGACAAAGACAAATATCTATCATATGATATAGCTTATGTGTGGATCTAAAAAATTATACAAATGAACTTATTTACAAAACAGGTACAGACCCACAGACATAAAAGAAAAAATCATAGTTACCAAAGGGGGAAGGAGATGGGAGAGGGATAAATTAGTTTTGGATTAACAGATACACATTCAGTTCAGTTCAGTTCAGTCATTCAGCTGTGTCCAACTCTTTGCGACCCCAAGAATCGCAGCACGCCAGGCTCTCCTGTCCATCACCAACTCCCGGAGTTCACTCAGACTCTATATATTAAATATATAAGCAAAAGGGACCTAATGTATATTGCACAGGGAATAATACTCAATATCTTACAATAATCTATAAGGGAAAGAATGTGAAGTATATATATATTGATATGTATACACTCATATGTATATATACACTCATAAGTGTACAAATTGTATATGTATGTTGGGCTTCTCTGGTGGCTAACCGGTAAAGAACTTGCCTGCCAATGCAGGAGATGTGTGTTCAGTACCTGAGTTGGGACAATCCCCTGGAGAAGGAAATGGCAATCCATTTCAGAAGTCTTGCCTGGGAAATCCTATGGAAAGAGAAGCCTGGCAGGCTAAAGTCCATGGAGTTGTAAAAGAGTCAGACATGACTTAGCAAATCAACAATATATATGAATCCCTTTGCTGTACACCTGAAACTAACACAACATTGTGAACCAACTATATTTCCCCTTTTTTTAAAAAAAAGGAAAAAAAAAACACAAAAGAATGAAGGAATATTGGATTACAACTCAAAGTTCAAAATAATATCTATTAACTCATTCTGATAAAATAAATGATTGAATAAATAAATAAATGGGGGAAGAATGGATAAATATCCCATGCCAAAAGCTTCCAATAACTTATATAGATAATGCATTCACAAAGAAATGAAGCACAGCTCCCCACTCCTTAAGTGTGGGCTATGCATTCCAATCAAAGAGTGCCAGATGAGAAGGGGGAAAAGAGTAACTTGACAGTGGAGAAATCTGACGAACACTAGCTCGGCCGGGTGAGTAAGGTCAACATCAACAATGTAAATCATGTTGATAGCATGTGTTTTTGACAGAATTTGATGAAAATGAACTCTCACATCTGTGGTCTTATTCCCAAAAACCCATAACCCCTTGACGCAAGAGAAAGACACAAGACAAATCCCAAATGAAAGGCATTTTATGAAATTCCTGACCTGTATGCCTCAAAACTGCTAAGGTCATCAAAAACAAGGCAAGTCCACATCTCACTGTTTATACACATACACACACACATATATGTGCAATGGAATACTACTCAACCTTAAAAAAGAATGAAAGTCTGCCCTTTGCAACTACATGGATGGGCCTAAAAAGTATTATGCTTAATGAAAAAGTCAAGACAAAAACTCTGTTACTGTTTACATACGGAGCCTAAACAACAAAATAAATAAATGCAAATAACAAAACAGAAACAGACTCACAGGTATAGAGAACAAACTAGTGCTTACCAGTGGGGAGAGAAGAGAGGAGCAGCACAAGCTAGCAGAACAGGATTAGAGACATGGACTATTAATACTATATGTAAAGTAAATGAGCAGCAAGGAAATGTTGTATAGGATGAGGAAATATAACCATTACTTTGCAATAACTTTAAAGGGACTATAATCTATAAAAATAGTGAATACTATGTTGTATACCTGAAACAAATATAATATCATAAATCCACAATAATTCAATAAAAATGGAAGAAAGAGAAAAAAAAAATAAGACAAGTCTGAGAACCATCATAGCCCAAAGGAGCCTAAGGAGACATGATGACTAAATGTAATGTGGTATCTGGAATGGAATCCTGAAATAGAAATAGGACAGGAGGCCAAATCCAGGAAATGCAAATCAAGTACAGACTTTAACATTAATAATAAGTATTAGTATTTATTCATTAATTAAAATTGTTCCAAAACATGTAAGATGTTAATAATAAGGAAAGCTGGGTATAGGGCTTATGGAATGGTGCTCTCTTGAGTAAATCTGAAACAATTCTAAAATATTCTAAAATAAAAGTTTATTTGAAAAATAATCTTCCTAAAAATTGACTCTCAAAAATAAAAAAATACAATATCTGAAAGGAAAGCAGGAATAGGAAGAATGAGTATAAAGGTACACCTCTCCTCTGACTATGGCTGTGTTTTTTTTTTTGTTTGTTTTTTTTGTTTTTGTTTTTGTTTTTTTTTTAATTAATTTTTATTTTTTAGTTTGTTTTGCTTTACAATACTGTATTCGTTTTGTTACACATTGACATGAATTAGCCATGAGTGTACATGAACTCCCAATCCCGACCCCCACCTCCACCCTCCCGCCCCACACCCTCTCTCTGGATTATCCCCGTGCATCA
>SJXQ01000685.1:96300-174737 GCA_006408695.1 Aepyceros melampus | reverse complement strand
GAAGAATCAATATAGTGAAAATGAGTATACTACCCAAAGCAATCTACAGATTCAATGCAATTCCTATCAAGATACCAGCGGTATTTTTCACAGAGCTAGAACAAATAATTTCACAATTTGTATGGAAACACAAAAAACCTCGAATAGCCAAAGCCATCTTGAGAAAGAAGAATGGAACTGGAGGAATCAACTTGCCTGACTTCAGGCTTTACTACAAAGCCACAGTCATCAAGACAGTATGGTACTGGCACAAAGACAGAAATATAGATCAATGGAACAAAATAGAAAGCCCAGAGATAAATCCACACACCTATGGACAGCTTATCTTCGACAAAGGAGGCAAGAATATACAGTGGATTAAAGACAATCTTTTTAACAAGTGGCTGTGTTTTTCAATTGGTCCTGAATTCAAATTTATCAAAGAAATTACACTTGCAACTCAACAGCAGTATTATCACATCTCCCTTAGTCAAGGACTAACGCAATTCATGGGGTCACAAAGAGTCGGATACGACTGAGCGACTGAACTGAACTGAATATTTATGTAGAATAGCTGCTACAACTGTCCCAAAAACTTCATACACATTCTTAACCACGCTACATCATCTCCTGAAAGTGAATGGGAAAGTGAAACTTCACTGAATGGGAAAATATTACTGTGAAAGTATCTACACAACTGTTTACCCTGTCGATCATCCCACCAAGGCTAGACTACTACAGGTATAAGCACTGGCATTTTTGTTTCTTTTCTTTTTCTCTCCTTCCCCCCCTCCACATATTTCTATATATTTTTAATAGTCTTTGCGTTGCAGTCACATTTTTTAAAATATCTACAGTCCTCAAGGGAAAAAAGTTCCAAACACTTCGTGATTAATTGTATAGCCAACTTGCATTTGTCTCTCAACCTACTATTTGAGCTGCATGTATATGATGGTTCATTTGCAAAAGTAATATGCCAAAGCCTTCAGTAACACCCTTTTATAGCATTTCTGTTTACATTTTATTGGTGCTCTAAGCTATCTGCAGTTGTCCCAGCTTTCAAAATCTTTTAGGTAGCCTTAATTATAAGCACAAAAGACTTAAAGATCCACAGAGTTCTGTGTACATATTTCACCCTAAACATTTTGGAAACAAAAGATTAAGAATTGTAGACCTTTAGGGCAGACATCTGTCAGTGCAGTGTCTGTCATTTCCAATAAACCCACCCATGCAACTCAGATTCCTTAATCAAATAGCAAGCTCAGCTGTTTGGGTTGACATCCAAGCAGACTTTTTTTTTTCAAATATGGTCCCAAATCTCAAGAAAACCCTTATTAGTCATTCATCCAGTCCTTTTGTAACCATCAATGTAAACCAAATTTGCTCTTTGGTAGCTGATAAAGAAGCACAAGAGATAACCTGTAAATGGTCAAATGAGTCCTAACACTATGTAACAAGTGATAGTACATACACTTCACTCACTCCACCTTTACAGTAAAAAGGTTGTGTTCAGAAAAGGACACAGTGAGTATTGTGCAATCAAAATGCCAATGTATTCTTTCCAAATCTCTTTTTTGGAGAGGATACTCTGTGTTTGACCAAGCCGAGAGAAAAAAAAAAAAAAAAGTCCTGCATTGGACAGCAGCAAATACAAGGCTTTCATATATTTGTCTCATGACAATATTTCATCTTAACACAAATGGGTTACAACAGCTCCTGCAGAAAATTGCTCTCTGTTTGCTGGCACCCTAGGATGCCATCATTACTGACAAGACTGAGAAACCTGTCAATGACAATTCAGGACTCAGTCCAATGGTAGTATCCAGATGCAGTGTAAGTGGATTTTTTTAGGGATCTGTTTGTGGATCTCTTTAATTCTTATTCATGTCCAGTGGTCCTTGACTTGTATGAAAATTCAGTGCAGTAAAGGCTCAACTGAATTCAATTTCAGAAACCATCAAAACGTCAGATATTTAAAGTGATTTTTAGAAATCCTTTTGACTATACCAAGTGAGGGAAATATACTTGGAGGACTCTGCATCTGCCTATTTCAGAGGCACTGTCCTCCTCCATCATGGAGGACATCTATTCCATTTCAAGTTAACGAGGCTTAATTCTATTTCCATGGGCAATTGGCAAGAATAAATTAGCCACTTCATCGAGGCTTTTCTGTAACAAAACTCTTTATGATTGGAGCCCTCATCACACATTTTAGGTATTGCTATGGGTGTATAAATAAATCTATCAGGATAATTTTTGAAGGTTATTTGCTTAACATGACATCACAACTTCTGGCTGAATTCCTTATACTTGCAGACTTCCTGTCATTATTATTTTTCTCCTCCAATGCACTTTAATGAAATCACTTAATTCCACATGCAAGGTATTTGACCAAGGCTAAAGGCAAAAATCCTTGCAAATACTTTACATGTTGGAAACTTAGAAGTTTACGAAACCAATGTGACTACAGAGCATAGTTTGCCTTTTGTTGTATTTAAACTATCAAGTCAAACACAGCGGAATATTTCAGCCTATGTGATGTAAAAGGCAAGATTCCTTCACCCCCACCTCCTGCTTGGAAAAAGCCTGAAAAAGACTGAATGACTTCAAAATAAATTAGAAAAACATTGGCAGCAAAATGGGTAGCATCCAAATGAATCCAATTCATGTAATTTAGGACAAGCAAATGAAACCGTGTCATCCATATGTTAATAGTCTGCTTGTCTGCACCTGAGAAAATTTTCCACCTCAGCTTCTCTCCTTCAGCAAGTTTAAAGCCAAGGCAAATCCATACACTTTGCCTGATGAAATTCAGAAATGACAATTTAGCTGCAAGGTCTCTTAACTAGGAATGCATGATATATTCTGAAGCAATGAGAATATTCATCTAGATTTATCACAGGGGAGTCCGTGAGCTTATACTCGCCTTGCAAAATGAAGTTTTGACTTTCCAGATGAATAAATTAGACAGCAGATCACAATATTCATCCATATGGAAATAACCATAATACAGGCTTCCAATTCTAAAAAGTGTTAGTGTTTTTCAAGGATGATAGACTATGATGGTATGTTTACAATTAAATAAACAAAGGCATAGGCAATAATAGTAAATGAAAACCAGGTATTTCAAACTTTAGCTGATATAAATGTTATAAGGCTACTGAAATTTGCTAAAACAATAGACAGACACTTGAGGAAAGTGTTAAAATAACGGAAGTTAGAGAACAATTGGTTTCTGAGACATTTTTCAGAACCCAAATATCATAGATTCCTAAAGCTGAAACACCAAAGTAAACAGAAAACGTGAAAAAGTGAGCATCCCTTCCTGCTGAAATTACACAGGCAATTTATTAGCTTGAGAGGGACAAACCAGGGTTGAAAACCAGCCAGAAAACACATGTTCACATCACCACATCACCAACACTGCAAGAAACACCAGGAGAAGTCTGTGTAGTGTAGACAACAATTATGTGGCTAATTCAAGAAGCAATTTTTATGTTTAAATTCTCAACTTAAAAACTAAGAATTTATTAAAAGTCATTATCTGACAAGCCTAACAATTAACAATCTCTTGAGACCATCCTGTAATAATACCGTGAATAACCAGTGCCTTTTTTTCCCTCATCATTTTGCTTTAGTATCCTAAGAAGTGTTTTAAACACTAGCATTTATACCTTTTATTCAGTGTACTCATTCAGCATTCCCTCAGATGTCACTGGGCTTCCCAGGTAGCTCAGTGGTAAAGAATCTGCCTGCCAAATGGGAGACGTGGGTTTGATCCCTGGGTCAGGAAGATCCCCCGGAGAAGGAAATGGCCACCCACTCCAATACTCTTCCCATATTCTGGGAAATCCAGTGGACAGAGGAGCTTGGTGGGCTACAGTCCCTGGGGTTACAAGAGAGTCAGACACGACCCAGCGACTAAACAGCAACAGCAGATGTCATCACATTATTTATATATTCAATTTTATGTAAGAGTATGTATATTGATATAAGACATATGTGTACACTTCTAAAATTGAATTCTCAGTATCAGAAGAAGTCTAGTATTGGGTGTCGACCAAGAGGTTCATGCCTGAGGAATGTCAAAATCAATGTAGGATGGCCAGGACCTAAGAAAGATTATAGATAGACTTCTAAAGGTCTAGGATGGAAATTAGGTTCCTGTGAATAACTTAGGAGAGGTGGGCCCAACCAAAGGTGATCTATGCCAGGGGCTCTGCTGGAGGGCAGCAGAAGTCACAGAGGTGGGTAAATCACCGTGTCTGAGACACCAAGAGCTGCGCCATGGAGCCTGTGACACTGGAAGGTTTAGGACAGGATTCCAGTTCTGGGAGGAAGTGAAGCAGGTAAAGAAGGCAGGTACTTTGGCCCGGGTAGCTCAACAGGTAGTTCCAATTCTCTAACTGGAAGCCAGCATGATTCCAGAACTGGAGAATGACAAGCATGGTGGGAGCATCGCTATTTTCAGATATCTTAGTGAGAAGAATGACAGTCAACACGTTCATGCTTCTTCTTAAAAACTAGGCAGAAATAACCAGAGCATATGATTGCAACAAGAAATCCTTAATTTGCAAAGAACTGGGGCAACAACTGTAATCACTTTAGCAATTCCCTGAAAACAGCAAAGAGCATAATACTGACTTAAAACTTTGAGTTATTTGAATGAACTTAACCAGTTCAAAAGGGCTTCCTTGGTGGCTCAGCGGTAAAGAACCCACTCACCAATGCAGGAGATGCAGGTTTGATCCCTGGGTTGGGAAGATCCCCTGCAGAAGGAAATGGCAACCCACTCCAATATTCTTGCCTGGAAAATCCCACGGACAGAGGAGCCTGGTGGGCTATAGTCCATGGGGTTGCAAAAGAGTCAGACACGACTTAGCAATTAAACAACAGCAATGAACTAGTTAACAAAGGAAACTTTCACTATCTTTATTATCTTAATTTTAGAAGAGGTATATAATCACATACAACACAGTTTGTTTTAGCTAGAGCTATTGATTTTAAACATCAAACTGTCATTTGTTTGATTTAATAAAATTCAGGACTGGAGGGGGGGAGGACTTGATTTTCATTACCAATTTCCTTTGCTCTATAAAAGGAAAGCTGCCATCTCATTATAAACTTTGTATTTATTGGAAAGAACTTGGCTTGTGGCTAGTTATCACTGGCATTAGACAGGATCATTTGTATTGTCTTGAAGAAAAAATCCAGGGCATTACCTCTGGAATTCAATTCACTGCAATAATTGCTGCATTTGCAAATTCGCCAGGCAGCTTAATGCAAAATATATCAATAAAGTTAGTACAGTCTGGCAGTAAACAAACATATATTTAGATGTCACTAGGGTTAATAAGAAAATTTTCAGTTAATATGGGACACAAAACAAATGACGGATTGTGCTGTTTGGGCAGATAACCTAGCAAAGTACAAGTGGGTCAGAACAACTTTTCATATGTGTAGAATGACTGTAAAAACAGAGAGAATATTTATAGAAATGTTAATCTGTCCTCATATCATTTTGCTAGTAACAGTTAATTATTATATAAGAAGATACTAGCCATCTGTGCCTTCTATGGGGGGAAAAAAAAAGATTAAATATCTTTAGTTTCAAAACAAAATCTCCCTACACAGTAAAGAAGATAATTCTACCTAAGATGTTAATATCTTTAAAATAAATTTTCTAGTATCACTGTTTACAAGGGTGGGTAATGGCTCTGAAAGTATTCAGAGAAGATCAATGTGAGAAAAATGGGAGCAGGAGAATAGCAATGAATGCTGTTCACATCTATGCCACTGGGCCCATGCTATTTTTTCTCTGAGATCTGTGGACCTCCATGAGGCTACTTCCTTGCTCTGTTCACTCCAGTTAGGCCCAGGCAAGGCAGGTACAAATCAGAATTTTATTTCAGATTCTCTCTCTTAATCTATTAATATGCTGTCAGTAGCATTTATTTGTGTCTCACTGAGGATGAGAACAGTATGCAAAGAATGAACAGTATGAAAAGGCAAAAAGATATGACACTGAAATATGAACTCCCCAGATCGGGAGGTGCCCAATATGCTACTGGAGAAGAGTGGAGAAATAACTCCAGAAAGAATGAAGAGACGGAACCAAAGCAAAAACAATGCCCAGTTGTGGATGTGACTGACGCTGGAAGTAAAGTCTGATGCTGCAAGAAAAATATTGCATAGGAACCTGAAATGTTTTAGGTCCACAAATCAATGTATATTGGAAGTGGTCAAACAGGAGATGACAAGAGTGAACATCGACATTTTAGGAATCAATGAACTAAATGGACTGGAATGGGCGAACTTAACTCAGATGACTATTCTATGTACCACTGTGGGCAAGAATCCCTTAGAAGAAATGGAGTAGCCCACAGTCAACAAAAGAGCCCAAAATGCAGTTCTTTGGTGCAGTCTCAAAAATGACAGAATGATCTCTGTTCGTTTCCAAGGCAAACCATTCAATATCACAGTAATCCAAGTCTATGCCCCAACCAGTAACACTGAAGAAGCTGAAGATGAATGGTTCTATGAAGACCTATAAGACTTTCTAGAACTAACAACCAAAAAAGATGTCCTTTTCATTATAGAGGACTGGAATGCAAAAGTAGCAAAGTCAAGAGACACCTGGAGTAACAGGCAAAAAACAAAAGAGCCCAAAATGCAGTTCTTTGGTGCAGTCTCAAAAATGACAGAATGATCTCTGTTCGTTTCCAAGGCAAACCATTCAATATCACAGTAATCCAAGTCTATGCCCCAACCAGTAACACTGAAGAAGCTGAAGATGAATGGTTCTATGAAGACCTATAAGACTTTCTAGAACTAACAACCAAAAAAGATGTCCTTTTCATTATAGAGGACTGGAATGCAAAAGTAGCAAAGTCAAGAGACACCTGGAGTAACAGGCAAATTTGGCCTTGGAGTACAAAATGAAGCAAGGCAAAGGCTAAGAGAGTTTTGCCAAGAGAACACACTGGTCATGGCAAACACCTTCTTCCAACAACACAAGAAAAGACTCTACACATGGACATCACCAGATGATCAACACCAAAATCAGACTGATTACATTCTTTGCAGCCAAAGATGCAGAAGCTCTACAGAGTTAGCAAAAAAAAAAAAAAAAAAAAATCGGGTGCTGACTGTAGATCAAATCATGAACTCCTTATGTCAAATTCAGACTTAAATTGGAGAAAATAGGGAAAACTACTAGAGCATTCAGGAATGACCTAAATCAAATCCCTTACAATTATAGAGTGGAAGTGACAAATAGATTCAAGGGATTAGACCTGATAGACAGACTGCCTGAAGAACTATGGATGGAGGTTTGTGACATCGTATAGGAGGCACTGATCAAGACTATCCCTAAGAAAGCAAAATGTAAAAAGGCAAATGGTTGTCTGAGGAGGCCTTAAAAATAGCTGAGAAAAGAAAAGAAGCAAAAGGCAAAGGTGAAAAGGAAGATATACCCATTTGAATGCAAAGTTCCAAAGAATAGCAAGGAGAGATAAGAAAGTCCTCCTTGGTGATCAATGCAAAGAGATAAAAACAATAGAAATGGAAAGACTAGAAATCTCTTCAAGAAAATTAGAGATATCAAGGAAATATTTCATGAAAAAATGGGCTCAATAAAGGACAGAAATGGCAGGGACCTAACAGAAGCAGAAGATATTAAGAAGAGGTGGCAAGAATACACAGAAGAACTATACAAAAAAGATCTTCATGACCCAGATAACCACAATGGTGTGATCACTCACCTGAAGCCAGACATCCTGGAATGCGAAGTCAAGTGGGCCTTAGGAAGCATCACTATGAACAAAGTTAGTGGAGGCGATGGAATTCCAGATGAGCTATTTCAAATCCTAAATGATGATGCTGTGAAAGTGCTGCACTCAATATGCCAGCAAACTTGGAAAACTCAGGTGTAGGTAGCCACAGGACTGGAAAAGGTCAATTTTCATTCCAATCTCAAAGAAAGGCAATGCCAAAGAATGCTGAAACTATGACACAATTGCACTCATCTCACATGCTAGCAAGGTAATGCTCAAAATTCTCCAAGCCAGGCGTCAACTGTACACAAACTATGAACTTCCAGATGTTCAAGCTGGTTTTAGAAAAGATAGAGGAACCAGAGATCAAATTGCCAATAATCACTGGATCATCAAAAAAGCAAGAGAGTTCCAGGAAAACTCTATTTCTGCTTTATTGACTACACCAAAGCCTTTGACTGTGTGGATCACAACAAACTGTGGAACATTCTTCAACAGATGAGAATACCAGACCACCTGACCTGCCTCCTGAGAAATCTGTACGCAGGTCAAGAAGCATCAGTTAGAACTGGACACAGAACAACAGACTGGTTCCAAATCAGGAAAGGAGTACATCAAGGCTGCATATTGTCACAGTGCTTATTTAACTTATATGCAGAATACATCATGAGAAATGATGGGCTGGATGAAGCAGAAGCTAGAATCAAGGTTGCCAGGAGAAATATCAATAACCTCAGATATGCAGATGACACCACCGTTATGGAAGAAAGCAAAGAGGAACTAAAGAGCCTCCTGATGAAAGTGAAAGAGGAGAGTGAAGAAGTTGGCTTAAAACTCAACATTCAGAAAACTAAGGTCATGGCATCCGGTCCCATCACTTCATGGCAAATAGATGAGGAAACAACGGAAACAGTGAGAGACTTTATTTTGGAGGGCTCCAAAATCACTGCAGATGGTGATTGCAGCCATGAAATTAAAAGACGCTTGCTCATTGGAAGAAAAGCTATGACCAGCCTAGACAGCCTATTAAAAAGCAGAGACATTACTTTACCAACAAACGTCTGTCTAGTCAAAGCTATGGTTTTTTCAGTGGTCATGTATGGATGTGAGAGTTGGACTATACAGAAAGCTGAGTGCCAAAGAATTGATGCTTTTGAACTGTGGTGTTGGAGAAGACTGTTGAGAGTCCCTTGGACTGCAAGGAGATCCAACCAGTCCATCCTAAAGGAAATTAGTCCTGAGTATTCATTGGAAGGACTGATGTTGAAGCTGAAACTCCAATACTTTGGCTACCTGATGCGAAGAACTGACTCCTTCTAAAAGACCCTGATGCTGGGAAAGATTGAAGGCAGGAGGAGAAGGGGATGACAGAGGATGAGATGGTTTGATGGCATCACCGATTCAATGGACATGTGTTTGAGCAAGCCCCAGGAGTTGGTGATGACAGGGAAGCCTGGCGTGCTGCAGTCTATGAGGTTGCAAAGAGTTGGACAAGACTGAGCGACTCAACTGAACTGAGGATGAGACAGTTGGATGGCATCACTGATTCAATGGCCACGAACCTGGGCAAACTCCAAGAGGTAGTGATGGACAGGGAAGCCAGATTTGCTGCAGTCCATGGGATTGCAAAATGTTGAACATGACTTGGTGACCAAACAAAAACAACAAGAAATTTGCCAACTTTTAATTTCTAACTTTTTCTTGGAAAAGCCTCAGTAAAAATATATCTTATTAAAAAGACAATTCACCATAACTAAATCTCATTATAAACTAACTGGAAAGTGAAATGGAAGATTATGATTATTTTGAAAATTGAAAGTTTTGGAAAGAAATAGATTACATAATGTTTAGTATATTTCAATGTTCAATGCAGCTATTTTTCTGGTAATGTTCTAGTACATTATTAAAGTTGATATTTTTAATAATGACAGTAGATATCACAGGCATATCCTAAAAATGTTCTACTTTTGGAATGACATATCTAGATATAAAACTTGATAACTTATCAAGCAATGTTTGAGTCAAAGAAAACATTATAATTAATATTACCTTTATTAACACCAAAAAGAAAACAATAAATAGTATGAAGATTTGTATTATACATAAACTAGAATAACATAGATACACTGTAAAAAGGAAAAGTCCCCAGATATTGCAAGAACTATTAAATAAATCCTCTTTAATCATGTTGCTTCAGTAAACAACTGAGTATAAAGGACTCCATATTTTAGTCTTCCATTATACACCCAAAAATCTTCTCCCCTAATAATGAGCTAGAGTAAAACAGTTCCAGTGCACACTGGGTTAAAGCAATGCCAGAGAGCACAATGGCATTCTATTACCAGAAAATGATTGTTTATTTGATGTTAGTTCAGAATTCATCAAGAGACCATTTGCTGGATCAAGATTTTAATTTTTTAATAAAATGCTTCTTCACAAATTGGTCAAATACCTTTTGGTCTCTTCCTAAGCTCCAGGAAGTTATGGCACATGATTTTTAAACAAAGCCTTTGCTCTCTGCTATTAATCCTTTCTGAGTAAGCAAATAAGTAATCCTTTTAATCGCCAGGGCTGATATACCCTAGTGGTGAAACATCAGATAGGCCCCTGCTGGTTGCAGGACAATCATTTCCATGGCCAGGGAGAAGTGCAGGATAAACATCTCCATATAGAATGTCATGGCTGAATTAAAAAGTGCTGTGCTAGGAGCAGAAATGGATTATTATTTTATTGCATTATAATCCATGGCATCATTAACTTGGATGGCATGTTCATGTATTCATATTCTTCTCTCAAGCTGTAGCCGTGTGCAGCTAGCTGTCGTCCACTTATAGGAGAGGGAAGAGAGAATGTAGCTGGACACAACTCTTAAGCATGAAATACTGTGTCTGCCATAAAGTATTGGAACTTTGTCACAATCTCTAAGTGGAGCCATTTAAATTAATCTCTTTCAACCTTTAGGCCTAGTGCTGAACATATTTATTTTCTTTGACCTCCCCCAATGTGTGACTCCTGGCCATTTATTCCTTTTAGTTGATTTTTTTTCTTATCTCAAAGAGCTGAGTGGGATTTTAGAAAACAGAATTATTAAACTTGAATGCACCACATCAACGGCTCTTAGAGTCAGTTTTTAAAAAAGATATACAGATGTTTTAGCAATAAAATTAAAACGCACTTGCATGGCATTATTGTCATCCATTTCATACTGTCCCTTTATCCATCATGTAGGATAAAAACAATGACAAAGCAGTCTTTTTTGTTCCTTTTTGATATCCTGGGAAACTGAACATCATCACAGTCATCATTATTACCACCATCAATGTCACAGCTGATCCTTATAGTTTACATATTAATGGGCAGGCACTGGTTCCAAGTCATACGTGGGTGTATGTATACACACACACATACACACATACATATTCCCTGGTGGCTCGGGTGGTAAAGAATCTGCCTGCAATGTGGGAGACCTGTTTTCAATCCCTGGGTTGGAAGATCCCCTGGAGAAGGGAATAGCAACCCAATCTAGTATCCTTGCCTGGAGAACTCCACAGACAGAGGAGCCTGGAAGGTTACAGTCCATGAGGTTACAGTGTTGGACACAACTAAGAGACTAACACACACATATCAAAGTTTTATAAATGTAACTGTAAGCCTAACTGGATGGTAGATGATAAATATAATTTGTGCATATATATGTATATATACAATCACATACATATATATATAATATACAAATTATAATAATATGTGGATATGTTAATTAATATTATATACACATTTTAAATCCTAACAATTCTGTGACAGGGTTTCTATTACTAATCCTGTTTATTTAAGGCTATTTATATTAATCTAAATACATCACCAGAAGCATTCAGATGGATTGAAATTGTCATGATGTGCACAAATTTAAATAAAACAAGGAGGCTTGCTTTCACAGTCTCAGAGGCCACATCAAATTTAAGGCATATGACAAAATTACTTTTCATTGTCTAAAATTAAGACAATTACAAAATCAGAAAACAGTGAACACATTGAGTCTCTATATTGAGTGTCTTTTCTTTTGGCTGCCCAGAAACACTTAAATTATATATTTTTTCATTTCATTGAATTTGAATAATTATTCAAATTATTGAATTGCTAAATTATTTTGTTACTTTTAATAAAATCTAAAAAATCATATGAAGAATTAGCATCTCAGGCTCTGCAAGGTCTCAAGTCTCATTAAAATAGGTCAATAAGCTTTTAAACTTTCAAAAACAAATTGTCATATTTTTCCCTGAATAACTTTCTGCTCCTTTAAAGGAGCTTATTACTATATGAAGAAGGCAATAATTTTTAATAGAAAATATTTAATTAAAAAAATAAAATTTACCTGTATAAAAATTGTCTATTTTTGATTGTCTCATTTTTTTAGTTTTTTAATTAAAAATTGTATTAAAATTTTTATTGAAGTATAACAATTTACAATATCATGAGATAGTCCATTTTAAAAAATCTACAGAATCAATAGCCTTCAAAACTTAAACTAATTCAAAATACTTTGTTTTTGAGAAACTAATCTGTGTTTGACTCACAATATTTCTTTAAGGGGCTTTAAACTTTAAAAAATAATTCAAGAATTGTTATAAGTTAATGGGAATTCTGAGATAATCTATACAGGAGGCTATGAGTGACCCAACAAAAATAAAATTGAATGAGACAAAGCCTGAAAATATGTCGACCGGATGTCCAGCTCTGTGGCTGGAACAACAGGGCTCCAAAGCTTAGTTCATTTGACCTGAATAAGGCTTAAAGTATGTTTTTATCTTTTCTTTAATTCTTTTACCCTATGACAATAGACACAGTAGGAATAAAAGTCATAAGCATCCTAACCAATGTCCATATTACAATTAACACATTACTTACATATAGTTATAAGAATCCGCCACGAAGACAGGAAGACTTGAGGTTCTCACATTCCTTTTGTTACTAACAGGAAGGTATCATTTAGTGCCTCAAAATGATTTTCCCAAAGTCACAGAGCAGGAAAACATCAGAACCTGGGCCTAAAAGTATCCCTTCTACTACCTTATGCTTTCCCTCCACAAAGAACCAAGAAAAAGTACAATTCTCCTTTGCAGAAAATACTCAGTACCGTCATATAGCAATTATTTAGTAGACATCTATTAAGTAAAAAAAGTGACTTCAGGCCTTGAAAAGAATGCAGAGCCCAAGACAGTGTTCTGCCTTCAAGGAGCTGAAAATCTAATAGACTCTATAACCCAAGTTATAATAATAATTAATTTATTATTCATATTGCATCAATGTTTTCTAAATTGTCTAGTGCATTTTAATTATAATTGCAACATTTTCTCTCTGACTTAAAACAAAATTCTTAACAAGCTAACAGATGTGGAAGAAAAATGAGTGAGTATGAGAACTTCAACAAAGCAGGATTTTATAAAACTGGAAGTAGTGGCAGTGAAACAATGCCTGTTTGTTACAGCAACATAACTGATCAAGTTACTCAGTGTCCTCTCTTTTAGAAAAGAAGAGGATGATCAAAAAACTAAAATCATTGTGTTCAGTCCCATCATTTCATGGCAAATGGATAGGGAAAAATGGAAACAGTGGCAGATTTTATTTTCTTGGGCTCCAAAATCATTATGGACAGTGACTGCAGCCAGGAAATTAAAAGACACTTGCTCCTTAGAAGAAAAGCTAAGACAAACCTAGACACTGTATTAAAAAGCAGAGACATCACTTTGCTGACAAAGGTCCATATAGTCAAAGCTATGGTTTTCCCACTAGTCATGTACGGATGTGAGAGCTGAGCCATAAAGAAGGCTGATGGCTGAAGAATGGGTGCTTTTAAACTGTGGTGCTGGAGAAGACTCTTGAGAGTCCCTCGGATGGCAATGAGATCAAATTAGTCAATCCTAAAGCTGAAGCTCCAATACTGTGGCCACCAGAGGCGAAGAGCCAACTTGATGCTGGGAAACATTGAGGCAGAAGGAAAAGGGGGGTGACAGAGGATGAGACGATTGGATAGCATCACTGACTTGATGGACATGAGTTTGAGCAAGCTCCAGGAGTTGGTGAAGGATAGGGAAGCCTAGCATGCTGCAGTCCATGGGGTCGCAAAGAATAAGACACGACTAAACCACAACTTTTACAAGGAAAATGTCTAACTTGATAAAGACACTTTAGCTCACCAAGACATATTCTGGTCATAGGATAGGGTAAGATTTGTCTGGAAAATTCTTTTTTACTGAAAAAAAAAAAAAAATCCAGAGAGGCTTATCATTTTTAGTTGTTTGATACTTAGAATCTTGATTTTGTTGCTTCCCTAGGAGCAGATACACTGTTTTCCACTTATTCTCCAACCATCCATTCAACAAGTATTTATTGAATGAGTGCTATTCCAGGGACTGATCAGTAGTAAGCCAACCAGACAAATTCCAGCACTCACTCCAGGGTTCAGGGGACACAAATATATATGATATCAGCTGCTACAAAGAACAGAGCAGGAGAAGGGGACTGTAAATGTTAGGACAGGGGCTCTTTTATATGAGTCCTCCTTGTGCACACAGTATTTGAACAGAGACCAGACAGAAGTTCTGGGTGTATTTTGAAAGCAGAGCCAACAGAATATGCTGGTGGATATATGGGCAAGGAAGAGAAAAGTGAGGATGAATCCAAAGTTTGGAGCCTGAGAAACTGGTAGAATGGAGATGCCATTAACAGACACTGGAAGTTTGTGGGAAGAGTAGGTTCTTCGGTGGTCGGGGATGGGGAGCTTGGGACATGAGTTCCATTCTGGCCATTCTATTGTTGGGATGCCTGTTGAACATCCAAGTGAAAATACCCACCATGCAGTGGTTTACTTAAGCCTAGAGGCTGGGGTTAGCAATATACATCAGCAAGTCCATGGTACTTAGGAGAGTCCACTAAAAGAGTGGAAATAAGTGGGAAGAGAAGAGACATATAGATCAAGTCCTCAAGTGCTCCAATGATGGCAAGTTTAGAAGACTCTAGAACCAACAATGAGATACCACTTCACACTCATTAGGCTGGTTTTTTTTTTTTTTTTGAGTAAAATAACACACATTACTTAGGATATGAAGAAATTAGAATCCTCGTGCTGATAGGAGTGTAAAAATGGTACAGCAGATGCTTTGGAGAACAGTTTGGTGTTTCCTCAAAAAGTTGACAGAGAGTTACTATGTGATCCATCAACTCGACTTTGGTGTGTGTAACCAAAATAAGATTTGATGACAGCGAATCAAACAGATATTTGTACACTCATGTTTACAGCACCACTATTAAATAAACAAAATGTGCTATATATATACAGAGGAATATTACTCAGGTATAAAGAGGAATTAAATCTTGAAAAATGCTACCACATGGATGAACACTGAAAACATGCTAAGTGAATAACCCACAATTAGGAGGACAAATATGGTATTATTACTCTTATATGAAGTATCTAGAATAAGCAAATTTATAGAGATGGAAAACAGAATAGAGTTTAGCAGGGGCTGGAGGAGGATGCATGGAGGATTATGGCTTAATGGTTACAGAGTTTCCATTTGGGTTATGAAAAAGTATGGCAGTCAATAGTGGTGATGGTTACACAACATTGCAAATGTACTTAATGCCACTGAAATGTACACTTAAACACTGTTGATATGGTAAATTCCATGTTATACATATTTTACCACAATAGAAAAACCAAAAGGAAAGATATTGAGCTAGGAAGAGAAGAGAAAATAGAGAAGCAAAGAAAGTGCTTAAAGAAGGAAATAATCCTAAGGGTTAATAGGCTACTGGGGAGCTAAGCAGAATGACTGAGGAACTATGCTGGAAGTGGGTGGACAGCTCATGAAAGCTTATTAAGCTAATTTTAAAAGTCCTTGTCCTTGGAAGTTTCATTCAATTTCCACTAGCCAGTGTTAGCACAAATCTTGGCATTATTGAAGCATGGTAAGAGAGTTATAACTAACTGCTACAGAGCAACAGAAAGTACAAGAGAGAAATACAAGGAGGAAAAATCAGTCAAAAATATTCCAGCATAGCCCCATTTCTACTGTGTCTAATTTTAACGCTTTTATTCCCTGACTTCCAAAGTATGAAATTAATCTACTTTAACAGAAAATAGGGGACAGGATACTGATTGAAACTAATCAATCAAGTTGGGAGGTGATTAATAGAAAGCGGTCTGATATGTGCTGCAGGCGTATCTACAATGCAGGTAGAGAAGTGGTCGTTTTATAGTTCATTACATATCGGTGTGATGTTATTTATTGTTTATTTAAGCAATAGCAATTGAAGCACAGGCCAATTCCCGGGAATTAATGACCCACTGGGAGAGTCCATTACCTCTGGATATTAACCTCAGTCAGTTTGTTTTTTTTCCAGGAAAATCCCTCTGAAGAATCATTTGTTCTCCATCCCTTGTCACCACATTTGAAAACAATATTTTAAATATTCCCTTAGTGTAAGGTTATTGAACTATACTAACATTTCTATACTTTTGAAAGCAATGGTGTCTTTAAGATAACTAGGGGGAGGGACTACAAGACCACCTCCTGAAGACCTTCTGAGCTTATCCACTGTCCACAGCAAACTACAGGTTTTTTTTTTTAAAGAAAGTGAATTAAAATGCACTTCAAATGTTACAATAGTCCTAGTTCTTACGTGAATATTTTAATCGAAGCATTTTCAGGGTTTGACGACTCCCAGATAGCTCCAGACCAGCAGTGAAAGTGATATGTCACTATCTAGGATGAAGATTCTTTCCCATCCTTTCATGCAATTGTGAACATTCCATTTGTCCATCTGACTTCTAAAACTGCTAGGGGTGCCTCCTGTTTCATTTAATATAGACTCACTTTTCCCCTCAGGAAGATTTTTAAATTAAACACCTTTCTAAGTTATCCAGAGTATTCCCAAATAATGTATTTGATATTTCAATGCAAATTGCAAGTGAATATTTAGTAGCAGATCTCATATCTTGGAACTCAATTACTGTTGAAAAGGAGAAGAGAAGGAGACCAGTGATATCTGAGATTCACTATGAAATAAGACTGAAATTAACTCTCTCCAAATATATATATATCGGAGCAGGAAACGGCAACCCACTGCAGTGTTTTTGCCTGCTGTCCATGGAGTTGCATAGAGTCGGACACAACTAAAGCGACTTACCAGCTATATATATATATATATATATATATATATATATACACACACACACACACCGTGAGAACAGCGTATGTAGATTCACCTTTTCAGAAAAAAACTTTGAAGCATTTATCTAAATTAGTTCCTTTTCAAAACAATTTATCAAGCATGCAATCTGTGCTGGGAGAAAATATATGATAATTTAACGTAGACAGTGTTATTGGAGGCATTTGGATCATGCAAGTTTCCATTGGAGATGGTTCAATTAGAAATAAATACTTCATTTTTTATTTTAAATATCAAGCAACATTTGCAGTAAAAACTCCATCTCTACCTTTCTTTGCTGATGAACATAAGGATGAGGAGGAGGATACCAGTAACACAGAGATGGGGTGCCATTGTCTTTGTGACCAATGTTTACCAAGTGGTGCAAAACGGGGTTCACATCAGACTCACTTTCCACTTAGTGTTTGGCAATGAATAACTTTCCATTTTGACTCAAGCCTACCAAAACAAACCAAATCAGAATGCTCCATTGAGGCCTGGCCTCATGTTACTCTGGAGATACAGTGATGAGTAACACTGATGAGTAATACACACACACACACACACACACACACACACACACTTAGAATATGGACAATTCTGTCTCTACATGAATCTACTCATTTAATAGGGACAAAATCCATTCAAATTAGAATAGAAAAAAGGAAGAGACAGGGGAAGACAGTAAGGTACTTTGCCAGCAATAATTACCAGAACCTTTATCACTTTCTACAGCCAGGTTAGAGTGCAGCCGCTCTGGGGAAAGGGAAGTTTGTGAGGGAAAGGACAGAGAAGAACCACAGTCACATCGTAGGGTTTTATCAGGTAGTATTCTGGGTCCCCCTGGGCATACTACTGCTTATCCTGAAGGCAGAAAATTGCAAAGAGAGCATCTGGACCATCAGGAACATCCTTGAGAGTCAACAATGACCTTTTAGGGAAAAGTTTTTCATGGAGTTGCCGTAAACAGCAGCCTTTCAGCCTCAACTGACGATTTTTCACCCCTTTTAGGGTCCATAAGCACCATTCAGAAGCTTGATTTGTCCTCAAGCCATTGACCTGATAAAATGTCAAAGAAACGAAGGGTTAGTAACATTTCTGCCCAAGAAAAAGCTGTCACTTTGAAATAATTCTGAAATTTTAGGAGGGCCATTCTCCCCTTTCCGCGAGTCTATGATGACTCTTGGATGCCTGAGGATTTTTGACCGATGTTTGTATAATCTCTGTGGAACAAACGACTTCAGAGGCGGTCACTGATGACTGTCTGCACTGTTTCATTTTAGAGGCTGCGTTTGCAAGCGTGCATGCTCAGTCGCTCAGTCTGTTTGACTCTTTGTGACCTCATGGACTATAGCCCACAAGGCACCCTTGTCCATGGAATTTTCCAGGCAATACTATTGTAGTGGGCTACAGTAATGTAGTAGTGGATTTTCCTCTGGGGAAATTCTTATCCAGGGATATTCCTGAGCCAGGGTCGAACCTGCATCTCCTGCCTTGCAGGCAGATTCTTTACCATTTTCCCACCTGGAAGGCTCTCAGCTCCTAACCCTTGAACACCTCTTCCCAACCCATTCAGTGGTCTGAGGTCTGAAATTTATGTTTTAAAAGATGCTTATTTCTCAAGATGAACTGCAAAACAAATATCCAAAGGAATACAATAATTTTTTAAGCAAATCATCTTAGAATTGACATTGAGTCTCAACTTCTCTTACAATCTAGTCCATTTGAATCTACTTAATTAGTAAAAACAATGAACAAAAACCCTCAAAGTACTCAATAAATTGAATTTTTAAAAAATCTTCATGGCAGCCCCATTTCATATCAGATTGAAGATTAACATTGCCCAAAGAAGGGTACATAATCATAAGGATTAGTCCAATTAGTCCATTCATGGGAAAAGACTCAGGTTTCCTGAGTCAGCAGTCTCATCACTTGAATCATGCTGATATTCATAAATTCATGTGGACTTAGAGTAGAAATTGTCTCTTTGAGGAGCTCTATGACTCAGATCCATAATCTCTTTCCCTATGTGAGAAAGATGATCCTCCGTTACTGCACAGAGCTCAATCTATACCGAGACTAGCTCTTATTAAAAAAAAAAAAAATTAAAGTACAGTCAATACTAATGGAAGGCAGCAGGGACCAAGATAACCTCAAAAAGCAGTTAATCCAAAATGTGTTTAAAAGCTCTGACTAAATGGAGATTTAAAATGGATAAACTGGAAGCTGATCTGATCATAATCCCCAGCTACATACCCCAGCATTTCTTTTTTAATCTTAAAATCATCCCTTGGTTCCAACTAAGAAACTAACGTAAAGCCAGTCAGCATTCAGCCTATTCCCAGGGAGCATATCATTCTACAGCTGAAATGAAGGACGCTGATCAATGACACCAAGTGTTAGTTACTGTAAGGATTTCTAAGCATTGGGGGCCATGAGATTCATCACACTATCTGTTTCAAACTCTCAGTACAATTTACTCTTCTGTGACATTTAAGCAGACTAAAGGCAATGAAAGTACAATTTCCATTTCCAAATAGTGAGACAGACCAAGAAAACAGACACATTATGGGCTAATGGCAGAGTTGCAGCTTAATTTCTCGCCAAACGTGACAAATCCCTTCTAACTCCATAACCTCCTACGCATGGGCAAATAGAAATTTTGCAATGGAAGTGAAAACCTATCGATATACCCAACTGTGTAAATATTATCCTTTAGACTTTGGGAACTTGTTACTTGCATAAACTTTAAAATGTTACAATGAGGCTTTCTTCTACCAATGGAAAATTAACATGTACCAATTATTATAATGTATTAAACTTGTTTTCCCTTTTGAAAGTAAGGCAGCAGTGAGCATGCTCAGTCACTCAATAATGCCCAACTCTGTGACCTTGTGGACTACATAGCCCACCAGGCTCCTCTGTCCATGGGATTCTTTAGGCAAGAACACTGGAGTGGGTTGCCGTTTCCTCCTCCTGGAGATCTTAACCCATGGATCAAGCTTGCATTTCCTGCATCTCTTGCAACGTGAGGTGGATTCTTTACCACTGCACTACCTGGGAATCCCAAGGCAGCAGAGCACAGTGATATTTTTCCTGATTCTACCATCACTGAATAATAAAGTGCTCTCATTTGTATTTGGGAAAGAAGAAGAGCAGGAGAAACCAAACACATGGAAAACAAATAAAAAGAATGAAATGCTTTATAAAAGTTTTAGTTTTATATAATATGTCTATATTGAAGAAGGAATAGGAAGATAAAAATAAGATGATGAGGAGGAATTGAAATGTAGGAAATTAATGTTATTTAAATAAAATGATGGTGCTTCACTCTAGAGATGTCCTGAGAGCACTTGATCCATTGAGACCCTAATTTTTTTTCAAGCTAATATATATAATAATACATAATGGCTAATGCTTTGTGAGCCAAACACAGTCTTTGTGCATAACAGGTCTGAATGCATGCCATTTTCCCAGGATTCAGTGAGCAGCTAGTACTATTGTACCACATTCACAAAGGTGAACTCAGAAGCACAGCGCGTTTAAATGACTTGTCCCAAATGACTCGGCTATGAAATTATGAAACCAGGATTAGAAGCCAGTCTGGCTCCAAAGAGTCTCATTCACTTCCAGTGATGCTCATTTCTCAGCTGATACATTTAGTTCAAAATGGAGTATTTCTGTAAATGCATGACACAGGATTTTTTTTTTTTTACTACTGCTAATCTCTAACACATGAGCAGAGTACCATGGAGGAAAATAAGGTGGTGGTGGTGGGGGAGTTTATAGTTTCTCAACTCCTTCCTCTGGCCAATCCTATTTCCTCCATTTTCCTCAAGAGTTGATCCCAAGGACACACCTCAGTAAATTTCCAGCACAGAATGCATTTCCCAGGGAACCTGACTAGGACACTGTAGACTCTGTCACAGTCGTGGATCTAACACACGCACACACTTTCTTTCCTCTAATCCTCTCAATAGTTAAATCATGTTGTTGTTGTTTAGTTGTTAAGTCATGTCTGACTCTTTGCATTCGACCCTATGGGCAGCCCACCAGGCTCCTCTGTCTATAGCATTCTCCAGACAAGAATACTGGAGTGGGTTGCTATTTGCTTCTTCAGGGTATATATTCTTAACTCAGGGATCCAAGTTTCATCTTCTACACTGGCAGATGGATTCTTTACCACTGAGCCACCAGGGAAGCTCAGTTATATCATGATTTTTGGTTAAATCAACAGCCATCACAAGGACAACGACATACTCTTCACTGCTGAGCCAGACAGCACCCCATGATTACCATTCCTTTCTCATATGCCCTTTGTCTTGGAATTGGCAAAGCTATTGCTTGTGCATCTGCTGAGATTCTATGAACTTACTTTCCCCCCAATGTGTCAACAGATCTGTCAAATGCTTCTCCATACATTTTGCAAATCATTTGTTCAGTTCAGTTCAGTTGCTCAGTTGTGTCTAACTCTTTGCAACCCCATGGACTGCAGCAACCAGGCTTCCCTGTCCATCACCAACTCCTGGACCTTGCTCAGCCCCATGTCCATTGAGTCGGTGATGCCATCCAATCATCTCATCCTCTGTCATCCCCTTCTCCTCCTGCCTGCAACCTTTCCCAGAATCAGGGTCTTTTCCAATGTGTCAGTTCTAGCATCAGGTGGCCAAAGTATTGGAGTTTCAGCTTCAGCATCCATACATGATTACTCGAAAAACCATAGCCTTGACTAAATGGACCTTTGGATTTGGGGGCCTAATAAAGTCTCTCACTGTTTCCATTGTTTCCCCAATCTATTTGCCAATGAAGTGATGGGACTGAATGCTATCATCTTAGTTTTTTTAATGTTGAGTTTTAAGCCAGCTTTTTCACTCACCTCTTTCACTTTCATCAAGAGGCTCTTTAGTTCCTCTTCACTTTCTTCCATAAGGGTGGTATCATCTGCATATCCGAGGTATTGATATTCTCCTGGCAATCTTGATTCCAGTGAGTGCTACATTCAGCCTGGCATTTCACAAGCTTCATACATATTCAACACTTTAGCAGCTTTATTTGGTTCTCAAATACTTCTCTCCTGCAGCCCTGTACCTTCCTACTCCAATTTGTATTATTTCCTGGTAGAGATGTCATCCTTAAAATGTCTTTTCACATTTTTCTGTACCTGACTTTCCATTTCACAGATCCACATATTTATCTGCCTTGATTTATTCTTTTGTTTTGCTGGAGCTTATTCTCCAGTAGCTTTCTCTAAGAAAGCATGCGTGAGACATATATTGTGGAAATACATACACATCCACTGGGGCTTCCCAGGTAGCAATCATGGTAAAGAACCTGCCTGTCAATGCAAGAGACATGAGACATGGATCAGATTCCTGGATCACAAAGATCCCCTGGAGGAGAGTGTGGCAACCCACTTCAGTATTCTTTCCTGGAATATTTCATAAACAGAGGAGCCTAGCAGACTACAGTCCATAGGGCTGCACAGAATTGGACCTGACTGAAGCAACTTAGCATGCATGACATGTCTGTTATTCTTCACTCACATGTGACTGACAGTTTGTCTGGGCATACAATTCTTGGTTGAAAATCATCTTTTCTTTGAATTTCCAAGTTTTCTCTTATTTTAGTTAACACTGAAAAATCAAAAGCCATTCTAATGCTCTCTCCATTGGGTATGAATAATTTTCTCTCAAAGTTACAGAAAATATTTTTTTCTCCCCAGTGTTCTGAAATGTGATAATGTGTTTTGGGTTAGCCTTTTTTATTTCATTGGGCTGGGTGCTTTGTGCACTTGTTTAATCTGGGTTGTTCTGTCCCTTTGTTCTAGAAAATCCTTTATTATTTCTTTGATAATTTTCTCCTTATTGTTTCCTCCCAGGTCTCAGGAATTCCTTTCAATGGGGACTAATGGACTTCTTAGATCAATCTTATAATTTTATTTCCTAGTTCTCACCCCTCTGTTTTACCACTTTCTGGAAGAGTTCATGCATTACATTATGTTCCCACACTTTTATGATATATTTTCTTTTGGCTACAGTATTTTTAGTTTTCAAACACCTTCTTGATCTCTGTTTCTTTGAGACAGCTTTCTGTTCTGATTTTATGGGGATAGTCCTCAAATACTGGTTGAAGTTCTGAAGTCTTCTTCCACTTCTTACAAAATTCTGTTTCCTCCAGGTTTCTACTTTCTCTCATTTGAGGTTTCCCTATAATTTGGGGGGATTCTTGACTTTTTAAATGTTTATAATTGAAACCTATCATTATTTGTTCATGGGCCTCCATTGAGCCTTCAACTGGGGTCCCATGAACCCTAGTATCCTACAAAGAGAATGACCTGGGGAGAAGAGCTGATGTAAACCTTATGTATGACAGCCTTTCCTCCAGGACTGCTTTTTCAGCCCCACACCTCACCTCAGCCTTTGGAAGTGCCTGGAATTTCTACGTGGGTTTCCAAAGAGCACAGTGATTAATTTCTTGGTGATACTGTCCTCTTAAGGTTAGGTGGGAATTTCCTCTACTCTGATAAGCCAATTACTGTCTGCTTCTTGCTTCAGTAATGATTATTAAAATATTTTTCCACCATTGCTTTCTCTCTGGTTCTCTTTGCCCTTGTAAATTAACACTTTTTTCCATTCTCTTGGTGCATTTTAGCTAGTTTGGGGAGGAGAAAATGCATGTGTGGGCATACTCTCATTTTTAAGTAGAAGCCCTATGTTTTTTTTCCAAATACGCATTTATGATTTCACATGTCTTATGATGAAGAGTAGTTTTTAAGACAAGAATTTATCCTCTTGATGAGAGTCTTCTTTCATAAACTTTGAGAAAATAGTTCCCTCAAGATGCAAAGACAACATTAGAGAGTTTTCTCTTTAGCAACAAAAAAAGGGGGGGGGGAACCCAGGTGTTCAAAGGAAGAATGATAGCTATACCATAAAGCTCAATACAATTTTCCTTTAAAAAGTATTCTCAAAGACCTTTTTTTTACAAAGCCATATGTATAGTGGAATATACAGGCAAAAATACACATTGTTCATTCTGCACAGAGCACTCAAGCTTACACAAGGAATCTTGACATATATTGTTTCCATCATGCAAACCTCTCCAGAGACAGAGATTCTAAACCAGGAATGATATCATTCTGTGCAGACAGTGGCAGCAATCAGCATGATGATATAAAACCATTACACATCCAAAGAGACCGCAAAAATCCAATCTCAACATCAAAGGTAATCAGCAAATAACTGAATGGACATGGTTACATGATTAAATTGTATCAGGTACAGGATGTGTAAACAGAAAAGAAGAAATTAGGCCATGTGATAAAGTAGCCTTAAAATTCTGCTCAAAATAGTTTTTCTGTGATTTTGTAGATGAGAAAAATGAGTGAGAGAGAAATTCAGAGGAAGGAACTAGAGAATATGGGATGTGTGAGGAACATTTTAGTCATTTCTGGTAGAGTTACTACTCTGCCAGGCGTAATGACTTCTATAAATTATTGAAACTTCCAGTCTTGTAGTAATGATTTGGTAATAAGTCCAAATGCATTGGGGCATGAGAGAACATCAAACATTACACTGAATGTTAAATGTTATCGTCTGGTCCAGAAATTATTTCAGTAAATAACATCTGGTGAAAATAATTACCCTGCATTTAAGTTGCAAAATGATGAGATATTTTGAAGAAGATTAAGTACAAACTTCATATTTGTTTATTATAGGAATTCAAGAATAATCTTAAAAGTAAAAGTGGAATGCTAATCCATGTGATATGATTAAGGACAGACCCATCACTGGCTTCTGACTTGTCAGGTTTATGTCTTCATGTTATTACACTGGTTTGAAGCCTGATCTGAGAGCTCAGATAATCTGTATACTATGGAACTTGGGATATTTACAGTCAGAAATTTGCAGCTTCATCCATAAATACCAGTTAACATACCTGAGTTATTTATGACATATGCTCCTAGTTTGCATTGTACACAGTAACTCATTTTCTCACAATGAAGCTATCTGTCCACTCAGGGCCTTCTTTTGGATGTGCTGTGCTGTACTTAGTCGCTCAGTCATGTGTGACTCTTTGAGACCCCATGGAGTGTAGCCCACCTCTGTCCATGGGATTTTCCAGGTAAGAATACGACCGGGTTGCCATGTCCTCCTCCAGGCGATCTTCTCAAACCAAAGACTGAACCTAGGTCTCTGATATTGCAGGCAGATTCTTTACCATCTGAGCCACCAGGAAAGCTTAAAGATGCTCAAATAAACATTTCTCAAAAGCAAAATGCGTAAGTGTGCATTTGTGTCAATATGTGTATCCAAATTGTATATGTACCAAGGACCAGGGTAGGGCAAGTAAAATACTCATTACAGGTAAAAATCTAAATGGATGCCCCTAAATCTCAGTAATTCTAATAAATAATCCTATTAAATAACATTTAAAAAATCAATATTAAGGCAGAAATATCTACATGGTACAACTAAAGGCAATGAGTTCCAGATGGGCTCCTGGAAGGACATTAGGTAAAAATCAAATAAGTGTGAATAAAGTGTGGACTTTGGTTAATAAAAAAATATGCAGTGAATGAAATACAAAACTTTAAATAAAGACAACTATATCACTGATTTTCATTTTTGTGTCAAACTCCAGCATACCTCAGTATGGTACAGGTATATACTTGTGTATTTATTTATCAATACTTTTTTGTTCTGCTGTGTATTCAAAAATAAAGATAGTCAGATGATTAATATCTGCACAATATAAAAGTTAGTAAACTGTACCAATGAATATCATTCATCTAAATAGTCTGTAAACTCCTTAAGTACAGGCCAAACTCCCTGAACAAAGGAAATATATTTAATTCTACCCATCATATTACCTAAAACTTCAATATTTTACTTGAACTACTAAATGAATATTTGGACTGATATGGAACTGGAGAGGGTGAGGGATAAACTAGAAGTAAAGAGCCCTGAGTTCTAGTTTGGTTCTGCCACTGTTCACGGCAAAGCACTTTATCTCACTGGGACTCAAGGATCTGGCCTATTTAACTGATTGAGTTGGATTATCTCTGAGAGCCACGACTCTAAAAGTTTACAGTTTTTTTATTTTTAGTTTATTTTTTCCACTTATGAACAATTAATTAAGAAAGTCATATTAAAAATATTACAACACAAAATAATTGGCTTTCTCACTTGTTAATCATTTGATATCATCAAAAATAGAATTAAAGGGTGTAGATTATCACAGAATCCATGAGTTCTTAAGTGGACAAAAAGCTGAATGTGGTATTGTGGCTGCAAACTGGACATCTTGAGAGATCAGAACCAATTCTAACAGCTAAAATTAACAGATACACCCCTGGCATCCCACATAAATACTGTAAATGGGATTTCCTATTAAAAAATGTAAAAAATTACTGATTTTATTACTAAGTATTCCACAAAAGTCTACTTTTAAACCTGGGATTGACCTGATATAGTCTTATAGAATCTAATATATTTGTAAAAATTATTTTCTAGAAAATAGTATTTAAAATTCTAAAGCTACCATATAAGCTTTATAATATAACCATCATTCCATAATAATTATAGTTAAATATAAGTGATCTTTTTAGTCAATATTGAATTTCTATAATATGCAAAGGATTCTATGTACTATTATATACTAGAAAGATAATTCCAGTAATGTTACAATAATTATGCTTTTCTATCTGTTCAAAAATCATAATCATATCTTATTTTAGATATCCAGATCTCTCACTTAATTTTTTCTAATAATGTCATATCTGGACCATAAAATCCTCATTTCTGGATTTCACAATATCACAAAATAAATTATAATCTATTTGTTATCATTCATTTCTAAAAAGCAAGTTATTATATTTAAAGAAATTAATAAAATATAGTAATTAACATAAAATACAATACTATGCCTTAAACCCTTGGGTATATATTATGACTTGAGTAATTTGTGGAAATAGGAGATACTAAGGTTGAAATTTGGAGAAGGCAATGGCAACCCACTCCAGTATTCTTGCCTGGAGAATCCCATGGACAGAGGAGCCTGGTGGGCTGCAGGCCATGGGGTCGCAAAGAGTCAGACACGACTTCATTTTCACTTTCACTTTAAGGTTGAAATTAGTAAATAGTTTGAGTCAAAAATTATGTTTTAAATAAATGAACTTCCCCACAAAAGTATAAAATTTCTAAAGTATTTTATTTAGAGAATTGTTAAGAACTTATCTGTAATTAGAATTGTTTAATGTAAACTACTAAAAGGATTTGCAATGTAGTTCACATTTTTTCTGTAGGTACAATAAATATTATTTTTGTAATTTATTTCAATTCAAAATAACTTATCAAATCATCTCCTTTCCTTCCCTACACAGAAACATACAGGTATCTGCTTATTAAAAATTTCCCACTAATTCTGATTAAATAGAGGCCAACAGAAGGCTCTAGAAATTGGGAAGGATATAGATCAATGATGAAATTTAGGCCAAACAAATACAGTTTGGCTAAAGCCAAACATTCTCAAATCATTCTAGATACTGTCACACTCACACTGTGCCATTTATCTACATTCACATGACTTTGTAAATAATGAGAAATAATTACTAAAATTCAACATCAAGTTTCCAATACTGTAAAAAACAAATCCCCATTTTTGTGTGTGTTCCTTTCTATTGTACAATGCAGTACAGAGTGCTTAAAAGCCAGAAGCTGTACTAAGTAACTTGCAAACTACTGAAATGGCAAATGGCAACTAGTTAGTTCCATGCTCGACAGAGCCAAAAGCAGTGTCTCTACTTCATGTAGAGTTAATGAATTTGTTAATTCCTTTCAATCTTTTAAAAGTTATTACATTACCAAATATGATATCTTTATCAAAGACAGTAAAAAGCAAATAAATCCCATAAGCTTTTGAATTATTGTGGTAGTTTTAGCTATGGTGTGCTTTCATATAAAACTATTATTAAGAGACATCCAAATTTACACCTTAACTGTCTACTGCTACTAGACAGATGGCTGTGGAAAGGAGACCTGTCATTTAAATGAGTCATCATTTTAATCAATATGCTCATTGGTTACCAAGCAAAGCTAAGCTACATCTGAGTCATTACTTTCTGGCCTCAGATGTGAAAAATGATCTATTAACCTATGGAGCTACGCATCTAGTTCCTTTTTCTAATGCTGTATGTTTATCTGAAAAACTGAACTGTCATTTGCAATTGAGCCATTTAGAAAGATTATATGTAATCCTGTTTATGTTTCTCTAATTTTGAGCTATATTTCACATAATGCATTCATAGGAAAAGAACAGAAATGGATTTTTTCCATGAGATCGTACTCCAATGAAGAAGAATGATGCCTTGAGAAGCCTCATATTCGGCATGGTATTGGGAAAAAAAATAAAATTGCATTTGAAGGTTTTTGGCAAACTCAATTTGTGCTTCGATCCTAAAGAAAGATCATACTGAGGTCTTGGGAACAAACTACATAGAATACACTGATTATTCCATTTTCAAAATATACTGCCAAATGCTGACTTGCCTTAGACAATTTTCGCATTACTCCTATCTTAGAAACCTAGATTTTGAGAAAGAACTATTTATTCTGAGAGCTGGCACTTGCAACTTGGGTTAAAAAAAATTAAAACCAAATACACACACACACACACACACACCCTTGCCAACAAAGACAACAGTGTCTTCTTATGATATATTAATGCTATCAGACCACTGTCAAAAACAAACAAGGGTTAGTTTCCAAAAAGAATATGTCCTGGCCTGCACTGAGACACAGCTGCAATTCAGATGGCCATGCTAGGCCCCATCTGTAAGAACTGGATGCTTGGTGACCCTGGCTAGTCTGAAGCCTATTTAAAGAAGCCTGAGAAGGCTAGGCAGACAGATGGTAAAGCAATACAACAATGAAGAAAACCTAGCTTATGTGGATGCCTATTTTGCTTTCCAAGAGGATGTTGTAAGTCCCAAACAACACTCCATAATGGGACATCTATCACTTACAAGCATGCAAACATTTGTGTTCAAGCACAAAATATCAGTTAAGCTGGTCATAAATCTCATCAAACGTAAAAAGAACATTCAGCTACTATGACAATTAGAATACAAATTGCATACAGCAGTTATTAAGTAACTGATCACAATTTCATTGATTTAGCCCCAACCCCTTTTTTCTCATGAAAAGGTTTTTGTTCTTGCTCTTTCTTTTGTTTTATTTTTGCTATGTGTCCTAGCTTCAGTGGACCTAAAGATACTACTATGGACAGAAGTAACAGATTAAGCCAAATGCAGATAAAACACTCAAAAATGAAGATCATGGCATCTAGTTCCATCACTTCATGGCAAATAGATAGGAAAAAAGTGGAAACAGGGACAGATTTCATTTTCTTGGGCTCCAAAATCACTGCGGACAGTGACCGCAGGCAGGAAATTAAGACTCTTGCTGCTTGGAAGGAAAGCTATGAGAAACCTAAGTGAGTGAGTTGAATCGCTCAATCGTGTCTGAGTCTTTGCAATCCCATGGACTATACAGTCCATGGAATTCTCCAGGTCAGAATACTGGAGTGGGCAGCCTTTCCCTTCTCCAGGGGATCTTTTCAACCCAGGGATCGAACCTAGGTCTCCCGCATTGCAGGCAGATTCTTTACCAGCGAGCCACAAGGGAAGCCCTGACAAACCTAGACAGCGTATTGAAAAGCAGAGACATCGCTTTGTGGACAAAGGTCCCTATGGTCAAACTACGGTTTTTCCAGTAGTCATGTATGGATGTGACAGTTGGATCAAAAAGCTGAGCATTGAAGAATTGATTTTGAATTGTAGTGCTGGAGAAGACCCTTGAGAGTCCCTTGGACAGTGATGAGATCAAACCAGTCAACCCTAAAGGAAATCAACCCTGAATATTCATTGGAAGGACTGACGTTGAAGCTGAAGCTCCAATTCTTTGGCCACCTGATGCGAAGAGCTGACTCATTGGAAAAGACCCTGATTCTGGGAAAGATTGAGGGCAGGAGGAGAAGGGGCTGACAGAGGCTGAGATAGTTAGATGGCATCACCTGCTCAATGGACATGAGTTTCAGCAAGCTCCAGGAGATAGTGAAGGACAGGGAAGCCTGGTGTGCTGCCATTCACGGGGTTGCAAAGATTGGGACACGACCTAGTGACTGAACAACAGATCAAATATCACTCTGGCTTCTCTCTCTGAGTACCTCAGGAGGAGGGAAGGCATATTCAAGGAAACGAAAGGCAGCCAGCATGTAGGAGGTAGGTTACAGGAGGTGAGATCAGGTTATTTGATGGGTTGGACAGAATCCTAACTGCAAATGGAAGGCACTACTGCATTTTGAATGGGGGGATATCGTGACTTTGCTTACATTTTAAGGCCTTCCTAGATGGAGAATGGATGGGAGGAGAATGGGGAAGCCAACAGTAGGAAAATACATTAAGGAGATGGTTGCATTTTACCGCAAAATGAACAGTTTTGCTTGGGGCTAACGTGTCATAACATTTGCAACATAACTAACAGGATGTGGGGACAGGAGGGCACCAGGCTAGGTGACTGGTTCTCCTTGGCATGCCTCATTTCTTTATGAAGTTGGTTTTTCAGCCTTAAATCTCGGTGCCATTATGATTTATGACTGCATGAAATTTTTTAAATTAAGATTTGTTTGATTGTCGTTTCTATTAAGGTGACCATAATAGCAATTTTCCTTTTTCCAAACAAATGTTTTGCAGAGCGCTGTAACTCAGCGTCTGTGTATGGATCATGACAGTGATTAATTTCTGTTGCTAAATTCTTTATTTTCTGTAACTAATTTAAGATAGCTGCCACTTTTTAATAACTAAAGGATATAAATCCAGTAGGGTATTTTTCTTAGGTAATTGATATAACATCTTCATATTAGTGACTATAAATTATGACTATGTTACCCCATTCTGTCACCGAGCAAAGCTTCTGAAAGTGTGTATATCCAGACTGCCGCTGTGCAGTGGTGCATACAACTTCTCCTCAACTAAACAACAAATCATAGAGCCAAACACTGTCTAAACCAATAATCTTCTTAGGATTTCATTCAATCAAATGAAAAAGTCACTGTTCTGACTGACAGTATTGCTTGTTTTGGTAATTTTTTTTTTAAGGTTAGTGTTTACCAAGAAGTCACTCTGCTGCTGCTGCTGCTGCTGTAAGTCACTTCAGTCGTGTCCGACTCTGTGTGACCCCATAGACAGCAGCCCACCAGGCTCCGCTATCCCTGGGATTCTCCAGGCAAGAACACTGGAGTGGGTTGCCATTTCCTTCTCCAATGCATGAAAGTGAAAAGTGAAAGTGAAGTTGCTCAGTGTTGTCTGATTCTTCGTGACCCCATGGACTGCAGCCTATCAGGCTCCTCCATCCATGGGATTTTCCAGGCAAGAATACCGGAGTGGGTTGCCACTGCCTTCTCCAGAAGTCACTCTAGATAGAAAAAATACTGGGGATGGAAAGGGAGAGACTACTTTCTACTTTATTTTACAAAAAAAAAAGCATTTCTCAAATTTCCTTATCAGTAAACAGGGAAATAAAATTTCTCAAGATTTCTGAGGGCTAAAATAATGTCCAGCCCTAGTCACTAATTTCTTCTAAGTGGAAGAAATTCTTCTCAACCCATTCACACACCACTTCCTTGAAGGATTCATCTACAAACATCAGTGACTCTTAATAGAATCTCTTGCTGTGATACAAACAACAGTAGAAAACTGAACAACCAGAATTGATGCCAAATGTATAAATGAATTCTGGATTACAGTGGTGTTGGCTTATATGTAACATAATTCTGTCCATACACCAAATAGTGTGTGTGTGTTGAGGCGGGGGAGGGAGGTGGTTCTAACTAGTCTCAAAATGGCATCCAAACCACTCAGAGAGAATGGGGACATCTGTGAGTATTTATACCCATAAAAACATGTCAGTACATTCTTACATCAAGGAATCCCAGCTGCAAATGAATGAAGGTCCCTGATACGATGCTATCAAATCTCAGCCATTGGCAGCAAGGACACCTCTATAGCAGCACCCTGAATACTGACATACAACTGTAATTGATTACATTTAACTTTATATGATTTGTAGATAAATGATGACTGAATGTTTATGCAAAGTGTCTCGATAAAGAAATGAGACTAATTTTCTTCCTGAATAGCTTGTGAAAGCAGAAGAGCAATCACATTGCAGCAAGAATATATGGCAACATGTTTCAACGAGCAGCAAGTAGTATTTCCAAGTTCAGCCAGTCAACTGTCATACACTAACAGCTGCAGTGAATAGCGCTTCACGTCAGAACAAAAACGGGTGATCACTAAAAGGGAAAAATTAATGTTGAGTTCTGTGTGATAAATCTTCAGCATATGCCCCTTGACATGATAAAATAAGCTTCTAGGAATGAAAGAAGGTTGAGAGTCACAATTTTGGTGCCAAGAAACTTTTTTTTTTAAGTTATGGAACCTGTTTATGTTGCTACACAAAATGATTCTCTGGTTAGTCTTTGAAATTCATTCATAAAAATGTGAAAAATGCCAAAGATCCCATTAATTTAATTAAGACATAAATGGTGGTTAAGGGCCTAAACTGGACATGGAACAATAGACTGGTTCCAAATAGGAAAAGGAGTACATCAAGGCTGTATATTGTCACCCTGCTTATTTAACTTCTATGCAGAGTACATCATGAGAAACGCTGGGCTGAAGAAGCACAAGCTGGAATCAAGATTGCCAGGAGAAATATCAATCACCTCAGATATGCAGATGACACCACCCTTAAGGCAGAAAGTGAAGAGGAACTAAAAAGCCTCTTGATGAAAGTGAAAGAGGAGAGTGAAAAAGTTGGCTTAAAGCTCAACATTCAGAAAGTGAAGATCATGGCATCTGGTCCCATTACGTCATGGGAAATAGCTGGGGAAATAGTGGAAACAGTGTCAGACTTTATTTTTTTGGGCTCCAAAATCACTGCAGATGGTGACTGCAGCCATGAAATTAAAAGACGCTTACTCCTTGGAAGGAAAGTTATGACCAACCTGATAGCATATTTAAAAGCAGGAGTTTGCCAACAAAGGCCCGTCTAGTCAAGGCTATGGTTTTTCCAGTGGTCATGTATGGATGTGAGAGTTGGACTGTGAAGAAAGCTGAGCGCCAAAGAATTGATGCTTTTGAACTGTGGTGTTGGAGAAGACTCTTTAGAGTCTCTTGGATTGCAAGGAGATCCAACCAGTCAATCCTAATGGAGACCAGTCCTGGGATTTCTTTGGAAAGAATGATGCTAAAGCTAAAACTCCAACACATTGGCCAACTCATGTGAAGAGCTGACTCATTGGAAAAGATTCTGATGCTGGGATGGATTGGGGGCAGGAGAAGGGGACGACCGAGGATGAGATGGCTGGATGGCATCACCGACTCGATGGGCATGAGTTTGTGTGAACTCTAGGTGTTGGTGATGGACAAGGAGACCTGGCGTGCTGCAATTCATGGGGTCAAAAAGAGTCAGACATGACTGAGGGTCTGAACTGAATTGAAGGGCATAAATTTAAGCAAAGAAGAAATAATGATAAATATTAGGGCTGAAAATGATAAATTTTAGGATATTCATGTTCATTCAGTCTGGCCTCCTCTTTTTACACATGAGAAAACTAAGATCAAAATCGAATGATCCTACATGGTAGGGTGAAAATTAATTTCATTTGTTTTGAAAGGAACTATGTCATGAGAAAAACTTGGAAAACATTATGCTGGGTATTTTGAATAACAAAAAAAATTACAATAGATCATTTTCTTTCATTTTCAAAAAGGAGTAGGTTAAAATCCATTTAAAAAAAAATTAAATATCTTAAAAGTATACCTAGCTATAAAATATTCAAAGCCTTTACTGGAAAATTCCCACATCCTCAGGATCCAAAAACACATGTATCAAAATTATTAATATAATTGAACCTTAAGGTGGGGTGGGTGGGAAGGAGCTCCAACAGGGAGGGGGATTTATGTGTAACATACAGCTGATTCACTTCATTGTACAGCAGAAATTAACATAACATTGTACGGCAACTATATCCCAATAAAAAAAAGTAAATAAAAAAAAACAACTTCCAATTAACAGCAAGTTTTGTTTCTTGGTTTTGTGGAAGGAGAAAATCCTGCCTTCCGCACATGTTGCATGCAGTACCACACAACGCAAGTCAGTGTTAAGATGTCAAAATGTTAAAAGCTACCTCAACCCTTAAGGAATTCTATATGACACAAGCACATTGGTTAAGACCAGAGATTATTTTATTATAATAGATCTTTGGCTCAAAACATGGTTTTCAGTCTAACCAAATGCTCAAAAATGTGATATAGGTTCCAAAACTGTTTTGAGAAATAGTCCCATTATTAGACAAATTTCTATTATTTGCTTAAGGAGACTAGTTTCACATGGGAAGCATTCAATAGAGAAGAAAAAGAATGTTGGTTTTAGAACTAAGTTAGTAATAGCATTTATATTTTATGGTTAAATATCTTTGGTTACATTTGCCCCATTTCTACAGTTTAATTACGAATTCTGAAACACCAGGTTTCCTTTTAGTGTTCCCTATGGTCCCCATAGGAGAAGGCAATGGCATCCCACTCCAGTACTCTTGCCTGGAAAATCCCATGGATGGAGGAGCCTGCTGCTGCTGCTGCTAAGTTGCTTCAGTCATGTCCAACTCTGTACAACCCAATAGACGGCAGCCCACCAGGCTCCCCCGTCCCTGGGATTCTCAGGCAAGAACACTGGAGTGGGTTGCCATTTCCTTCTCCAATGCACGAAGGTAAAAAGTAAAAGTGAAGTCGCTCAGTCGGGTCTGACTCTGTGCGACCCCGTGAACTGCAGCCCACCAGGCTCCTCCATCCATAGGATTTTCCAGGCAAGAGTACTGGAGTGGGGTGCCATCTCCTTCTCCTGGTGGGCTGCAATCCATGAGGTCGCAGAGTCGGACTGAGCAGAGCAGAGCAGATGGTCCCCATAAGAATGAAGTGTTCTATATACAGCCTGCTTTCTGGAAGGATTACTGACACAATGATCTTTAACTCCTCCAGGTTAAGTTTTATGCCCAAAGTTTGGGATTTCATGTGATTGATATTAGGAGTGGGAAAGCATATGCTCAGACACCACTGACTCAGGCAGGCCTCCGGCATGATATAGGAGGTGATGGTACAGAACTGCACAGTTAGAAGATAGAGCTTGCCTTTCATAGCTTTAACAGAAAGCTCATTCCATCCTGGAAAGCAATTTTCTGCATTTTCCCACTTTCTAGGAAAAAAAAAAAAAAACATCAAAAGTTAGAGTACCAGTGACTGTAGTTACCATATATTATATTTTATGCTAAAAATTACCTTTGCACGCCTCAACCACATTCTTGAACACTGAGAGTACAGTTCATCCTGCATATCAGCAGGTTCCACACCCATGAATTCAACCAAAAGCAGATTAAAAATATTTCAAAAAAATATTCCCTGAAGTGCCAAAAAGCAAAACTTGCTTCTTGTTGACAACTGTTTACATAGCATTTACATTGTATTCGGTATATTTTACCTAGAGGTGATTTAAGGGGCCTCCCATGTGGCTCAGTGTTAAAGAATCTGCCTGCCAATGTAGGAGACTCGGGTTTGATACCTGGGTTGGGAAGATCCCCTGGAGAAGGGAATGGCAACTCACTCCAGTATTTTCGCCTGGGAAATTCCATGGATAGAGGAGGGCTCTAGTCCAGGGAGTTGCAAAGAGTAGGACATGACTGAGCACTCCACACATTTTATAGCACAGGCCAAGGGTGTGGGTGGGGGTACTAGAATCAATTCCTCGTGCGTACTGACTGATGACTCTATTGTACTAATGAGAGCAAAGCAGCTATAACTATAGATAGGAGTGTGTGTGTTGATGACTTGTTCACAGTATCATATGGCCTGGCAAGCACTGTGAGTGTGAAAGTTGCTCAGTCATGTCCGACTTTTTGTGACCCCATGGACTGAACTAGGTCCAGATAAATTCCTTTTCGACCTCTCAGGACCTGCCTTTCATGCACACTGCATTTCCCTGTGAATGTATGCTTGCATCTTTAAGAGGTACGCAGTAAAGGAAAGAAGCCCTGACTTTCTGAATGTCAGAATCAACACTGATAACAGGGTTAACGTTGAAGCAAATGCTATGACTGTTATGTTTCTTTTTCAAAGTTAAATCGGTCATATTCTCTGTAAAATCAAATGAAACAAGCATCACATTCCAATCCTGTTATATTCTGACAGGTTACTGCTATAGGGCAGAAAGGCAAAAATAAATGCAGTAACCCACAAATTGCTTCCAATTGTCTGAGAACTCCTTAAGTACATAGTAAGTAGCTCTAAAAGCAGAATCTGGATTCCAAACAAATTCCAACATGCTTCAAATTGCCTCTTAACATATTTCTTTGGAGAAATGCCTAAGTGTTGAGGTCTCTTCCAGCTAGCATAGCTGCCTCTATTCATTCCCATGTTAACTGAGCCTGTCAGAAGGTCAGATCCAACCAGTGAGTCACCAGAGGACCCTCTATAGTGTCATCCTTAGTGTGAGTATATGTAAATACAAATCAATTTCAGGGAAATATGACATAATTAAAGGCTATTATTATGCAGTCCTCTATGAGTCCTGATTTGCATGTTTCCAATAAAAGTACACAGCTCACAGTTAGCACACACAAGCTGTCATTTTTTTTCAATACTATAATTATTACTTGCAAGCCTTGAAAAAATATCTCTATCAATTCCAGAGAAGGATTTGAGAGAGATTACTGAAATGATGATGGAATAATGAATATTTCTTTTGGCTTTCCAAAAATTGCCATCACAGCAATATATTGAAATTTTCGTAAGTATATAAATCACAGACAAAAAAATCATATTACTTGGGTTAAATTTCAGGAGTTAAAAAAGTAACTAAAAAAAGATTGAGAACAAATATCACAATGAAGCATGATTGCACTAGTTGAGACTTAGTATCTCACTCTTCCTTGTATTTTTTATTAAGGCACCAGTTTATTTTTAAATCAAAGGTAATATGAGTTGAATTTTGCACTTATTATAAAGGCACTATGCTGCTGCTGCTGCTGCTAAGTTGTTTCAGTCGTGTCCAACTCTGTGCTACCCCATAGACAGCCTCCCACCAGGCTCCCCCATCCCTGGGATTCTCCAGGCAAGAACACTGGAGTGGGTTGCCATTTCCTTCTCCAATGCATGAAAGTGAAAAGTGAAAGTGAAGCCACTCAGTCGTGTCCGACTCTTCGCGACCCCATGGACTGTAGCCTACCAGGCTCCTCCGTCCATGGGATTTTCTAGGCAAGAGTACTGGAGTGGGGTGCCATTGCCTTGAAGATTTAAAATCTAGGTTTAAGAACTAGGTGCTTTTACCCTCAGTTTTACCACAGAAATATAAAGAATGATACAAAGGTAAGTTCTTATACTATTATTTCTATTATATCAAAAAATTAGAGAGCCATGCATGTAGCTTGTTTCAAAGTTATGACATAGGACTACAATAAAATCTAATCAATTGATATCTAATATATAATGATAGTTTTTATTGACATTTATTATCATCTCTGTGTTATATTTCCAGACTTTGTAAAATTATTCATATACCCTCTTTTATTTATTATATGAATTTTAAATTATTTACTGTAAATCACCTCAGATATTTTATGGAAAAAATGAACATTTATAAAAATGTTGCCCATGAATCCAAGGACAAAGAAAAAAGAAAGTTCTTGGCAAGGGGAGAGTGAGCTTCTCTGTCTAGCAGAAACCTTAATTCTTTTGCTCCCTTATAGGGCTGGGCTTCAGTCATCTGGTTTGATCAATTTCTTTATGGGGCTTAATAATCTCACCTCTCTCAGGACATATACTCCTGAAAATCAAAAATTTTCTCTGCACTCTTTGAGGGCTGAGCCTTCAGCATGCATTAATTATAGCCATCACTGATTGTGCCATTTTTTGAGATTTCAATGATTTTCTTGGAACTCTGTTACAGAATCTTAATCTTGATCATTCGTTCCTTCAGCAGGTATTTGTTGAGGTTATGAGTACCTGGAACTATTCCTGGTGCCAAGAATACAACAGAAAACATACCAACTGAATATAAACAATCCCTACATTTTGGGTGCTTATGTTCTAGTAAGGGAGATGATGGAGGAAAAAACACTATAGTATACAGCATGCTAAATGGGTGAAGGATAAATGGAAGACAGGGAGTATTTTAGGCAGAGGGAGTTGCAACTTAAAGCTCACTGGCCTAAAAAACTCTCATGAGAAAAGAACATTTAAGAACACACCTGAAGGATATCAGAGAAAGAGCTTTCCAAGCAGTGTGCTTAGTCGCTCAGTTGTGTCTGAATCTTTGTGACCCCAAGGACCGTAGCCTGCCACACTCCTCTGTCCATGGGGATTCCCCAGGCAAGAGTACTGGAATGGGTTGCCATGCCCTCCTCCAGGGGATCTTCCCAATCCAGAAATCGAACCCAGGTCTCCTGAATTGCCTGCAGATTCTTGACCCTCTGAACCACCAGGGAAGCCCTGACAAGCAGAGGGATTCATAAGTGCAAAAGCCCTAAGGTGGGAACAAGCCTGCTGTGTTCAAGGGAGAGAAATGAGGTCAGTGAGTTGGAGCAGAGATATACCTCTCCCTGCCCAACAGCAGCAAAGCATGAAACTTTGACAGAAATGCAAATTCTCAGACCCTTTTGGTCATAAACTGAGGCTCAGGAAAAATGGCTATCTGTGTATTGACAACTCTCCTCCCCTTTTCCAGTTACTGGGATTACACCAAAGAGTAAGAACACAGCCGAAGCAAAGTGAGCAGAGGAAAGGTAATGGCAGATTCAGTCAGAGAAGTTATGGATCATTGCAATTCTACTCTGAGGGAGAAAGGAAGCCAGGAGACATAGATCACTGGAAGAGAAGTCAGGAGGGAGGAAGATGGAAGGATAAAAGGGAAGAGGAGAAGAGGAGCGAAGATAACAAGTGGGTAAGATAAATTAATGATATAACAATCCACACTTAGAATACAGAGCTAATAAATGATATATATTGTTCTCAAGAAATGTAATCTTTTATTTGCATCTATTTAACTAAAAGCTCATTCTGCATTGCTCTGTTATTTAAAGAAGAATATATATGCAATCTATGCTTATGTATGGAAGATCTACCATGACCTCATATTTATATTTTGAATCCTAACAAGCAATCATTTTGCTTAAGAGAAAACCTACTCCTCAACACATTCAATGGGTCTCTACCTCTAAGCAGGTAGAGACTGTTTTCTGTTAATTCTGTTGAATGCTGCTATGGACTGAATGTGCTCCTAGCCCCAAACTCATACATTGAAATCCTAACCCCTAAAAGGTAAGAAGGTAGGATCTTTGGGAGGTGATCAAGTCATGAGGGTAAAGCCTACATGAATAAGACATGTGCTCATAAAAGAGACTCCAGAAAGATCCCTTGTCCCCACCCACTGGTGAGGACACAGAGAAAAGATGCCATCTATGAACTAAGAAGTGGGTCCTCACCAGACACCGAATCTGCTAGTGTCTTGATCTTGGAATTCCTAGCCTCCAGAACTCTGAGAAATAAATGTCTGTTATTTATAAACTAGCCCATCTATAATATTTTATCAGCTCAAATGAACAAGACAAATACAAAATTCTATGTCTCCTCCAACAGGAAAGCACCTATATGCGCCAAACACCTTGATGTATTTTATTTTATACCATAACAAAACAGTTCCTGTCTAGTGAGAAATGTGAAACACAAGCAGCAGATCAGGAATAAGAAGATGAAAGAAAAGAATAAATTTATCAAGAGCCTGATGACAACAGTTAGTACAACGAGACAATAAGGAGGTTTATGTGAGAAAATTCGGATGTAATTGCTTTTTGTATATATATATACACCAAGAAAACACAAATACACAGAAACAGACACTTATATTTAGGAATAGGAAACAAAAATCACTTTTCTATTTTGGGGATTACAACATTCCTTGCATTAATCATAGCAAATGGTTATGAGCATCACGCCAAGATGCTCTTGTAACTCTTCCTTTCCAGTTCAGTCATTCAGTCGTGTCTGACTCTTGGCAACCCCATGGACTACAGCACTCCAGTCTTCCCTGTCCATCACCAACTCCCAGAGCTCACTCAAACTCATGTCCATCAAGTTGGTGATGCCATTCAATCATCTCATCCTCTGTCATCCCCTTCTCTTCCCGCCTTTAATCTTTCACTGCATCAAGGTCTTTACTAAAACATCAGTTCTTCACATTAGGTGGCCAAAGTATTGGAGTTTTATGGCTGCAGTCACCATCTGCAGTGATATTGGAGTCCAAGAAAATAAAGTCTCTCACTGTTTCCATTGTTTTCTCATCTATTTGCCATGAAGTGATGGGACCAGATCCCATGATCTTAGTTTTTTTTTTAACTTTTTTTAAAAATGTATTTATTTTAATTGTAGGCTAATTACTTTACAATATTGTAGTGGTTTTGCCATACATTGACATGAATCAGCCATGGGCGTACATGTGTTCCCCATCCTTAACTCCCCTCCCATCTCCCTCCCTATCCCATCCCTCTGGGTCATCCCAGTGCACCAGCCCTGAGCACTGTCTCATGCATCAAACCTGGACTGGCAATCTGTTTCACATATGATAATATACATGTTTCAATGCTATTCTCTCAAATCATCCCACCCTCACCTTCTCCCACAGAGTCCAAAACACTATTCTATACATCTGTGTCTCTTTTGCTGTCTTGTATATAGGGTTATTGTTACCATCTTTCTAAATTCCATATATATGGATTAGTGTGCTGTATTGGTGTTTTTCTATCTGGCTACTTCACTCTGTGTAATAGACTCCAGTTTTATCCACCTCATTAGAATTGATTCAAATTATTCTTTTTAATGGCTGAGTAATATTCCATTGTGAATGTTGAGTTCTAAGTCAGCTTTTTCACTCTCCTCTTTCACTTTTAAGAGGCTCTTTAATTCTTCTTCACTTTCTGCCATAAGGGTTGTGTCATCTGCATATATTTTCCTTTTATTTTCAGTCAATATATTCCTTTGAATATAATTCAAGGTGCCTCTGGCTTCTTTGTCATTCATGGCCTAATACACCATTTATCTGTCTTATTAAATTAGGCACTTTGGTATAAACTGCCTAAAATAAACTCATATTCATTCACTCTCTATCAAACTTATAATATGCTGCTGCTGCTGCTCCTGCTAAGTCACTTCAGTCGTGTCCAACTCTGTGTGACCCCATAGATAGCAGCCCACTAGGCTCCCCCGTCCCTGAGATTCTCCAGGCAAGAACACTGGAATGGGTTGCCATTTCCTTCTCCAATGTGTGAAAGTGAAAAGTGAAAGTGAAGTTGCTCAGTCGGGTCTGACTCTTGGCGACTCCATGGACTGCAGCCTACCAGGCTCCTCCGTCCATGGGATTTTCCAGGCAAGAGTACTGGAGTCGGGTGCCATTGCCTTCTCCGCTTATAATATGCAATATAAGTTTTTACCTCTAACAATATTCCTTTGCACAGTTATAATTTTGTTTCTATTAATACAAATTAGTCAGTATCACACATAATGTGGTATCTCAAACTTGGTTATCAAAGAAAATTATAACATAGAAGCCAAAGAGATACATCTCAAGATGTCAGCAAGTTGAGGTTATTAGCATAAAGATATCATTAAATGACATTAACTTAAATGCAGTGGAGACAGATAGAAGGGCCTCAGACTTTAAATCAACAACAGTCAATACATGGAGAGTAGCTTAGTAGCCATCCATTGACTTAATTGTCCTGCCAGAGCAAACCACTGATTGTCTGGGCCATCCAGTTGGTTCTGTCCCTGGCTAATGCAGCAGATGTAAAATTTACAATAATGAATCAATGACTGTTTGTACAAATGCTGGGATTTATTTTTCCAGGGAATTATCATCTGTCAATGCTCCCTGGACTTCATCTCCTGGTAGAGATGAAAAGTTGAATAATATTGTCAGTTATCTATTTCCCCTCCTTTCTTTCATTGCTTCTTTCCCTTTTTGGTCTGTCCTTTCACTCATTTTGAGAATAATAATAATAAAATAAACACTTAATGTAGCACTTACTACCCAGGCACTGATGTATTTCATATATAAGTCATTCAAAAATCATCACAACCATACAGAACAGGTACTATTACTATTTCTCTTGTACACATGAGGAAACTGAGACTCCAAGAGTTTAAGTTGCCCAAAGTCACAAGGTTGGTGGGTGATAGAATCTGGTTGTAATCCAAACTGTGCTCTTGAATAATCTCACCTCTGCTACTACCCATGCATAAGGAGACTGATCTGGAGCCATGAACACATTGCTCCCTATCACGTGATAGACTCCAGCTCAAAGGCTCCTTATAATCAGATTTGATGACTGGGATAAATCTATTTTTTTTCTGAATACCTACTGTGGTGAGACTATATTGAAGGTGAAGTGGAAGTGTTACTAGATCAGTCATGTCCAACTCTTTTGGGACTCTAGTGGACTGCAGCCCACCAGGCTCCTCTTTCCATGGAATTCTTCAGGTAAGAATACTGGAGTGGGTAGTCATTCTCTCAATATATGCCAGCAAATTTGGAAAACTCAGCAGTGACCACAGGACTGGAAAAGGTCAGTTTTCATTCCAATCTCAAAGAAAGGCAATGCCAAAGAATGCTCAAACTACCGCACAATTGCACTCATCTCACATGCTGGCAAAGTAATGCTCAAAATTCTCCGAGGCAAGCTTCAGCAGTACATGAACTGTGAACTTCCAGATGTTCAAACTGGATTTAGAAAAGGCAGAAGAACCAGAAATCAAATTGCCAACGTCCGTTGGATCATCGAAAAACCAAGAGAGTTCAGGAAAATATCTACTTCTGCTTTATTGACTACGCCATAGCCTTTGACTGTGTGGAACACAACAAACTGTGGAAAATTCTTAAAGAGATGGGAATACCAGACCACCTGACCTGCCTCTTGAGAAATCTGTATGAAAGTCAAGAAGCAACAGTTAGAATTGGACATGGAACAACAGACTGGTTCCAAATCAGAAAATAAGTATGTCAAGGCTGCATATTGTCACCCTGCTTATTTAACTTATATGCAGAGTACATCATGAGAAATGCTGGGCTGGATAAAGCACAAGCTGGAATCAACACTTCCAGGAGAAATATCAATAACTTCAGATATGCAGATGACACCACCCTTAAGGAAGAAAGTGAAGAAGAACTAAAGCACCTCTTGATGAAAGTGAAAGAGGAGAGTGAAAAAGTTGACTTAAAACTCAACATTTAGAAAACTAAGATCATGGCATCCGATCCCCTCACTTCATGGCAAATAGATGAGGAAACAGTAGAAACAGTGAGAGACTTTACTGGGGGGGGGGCTCCAAAATCACTGCCTTTGGTGACTGCAGCCATGAAATTAAAAGATGCTTGCTCCTTGGAAGAAAAGTTATGACCAACCTAAACAGCATATTAAAAAGCAGAGACATTACTTTGCCAATAAAAGTCTGTCTAGTCAAAGCTATGGTTTTCTCAGTAGTCATTTATGGATATGAGAGTTGGACTATAAAGAAAGCTGAGCACCAAAGAATTGAACCCTTTGAACTGTGGTGTTGGAGAAGACTCTTGAGAGTCTCTTGGACTGCAAGGAGATCCAACCAGTCAATCCTGAAGGAAATCAGTCTTGAATATTTATTGGAAGGACTGATGCTGAAGCTGAAACTGCAGTACTTTGGCCACTGATGCTAAGAATTGACTCATTGGAAAAGACCCTGAGCTTGGGAAAGACTGAAGGTGGGAGGAGAAGCGTACAACAGAGGATGAGATGGTTGGATGGCAACACCAACTCAATGGACATGAGTTTGAGTAAGCTCCATTGTGATAGACAGGGAAGCCTGGTGTGCTTCAGGCCATGGGATTACAGAGTCAGACACGACTGAGTGACTGAACTGAGTCATTCCCTTCTTCAGAGGATCTTCCTGATTCAGGGGTTGAACTCTGGTCTCCTATATTTCAGGGGGATTCTTTACTGTCAGGAAAATGAGAACATATTACTCCTAACTGAGCTGGGATGAAATTTTAACATGATGATTGGGGCATTAAAAGGATGAAGAATTTTTGTCCTCTAGTTATGAAGAGCAACTTGTCTGTTGTGATTAAGTCAAAAGAGGCCAGAATTGTGCCCACGGAGAGAAATATTTTTCAAAATCCAAGCATTTCCCCTTTGATCTTTGTCTTTTCAGAAGAAAAATGAAAACACAAACAAAATATAGTTTTGAAAATTCAATGGCTGTTTGAAAACAACTGAAAATGGTCTTGGAAGGAAAATATAAGAAGGTAAGAATATTTATGGGTTATAAATAGAGATGGTAAGATGGGTTAAAAAAGCATCAAAATACAAGCCAAAATTACTCCTTGAGTGGCATAAATCAAGATTTAGAAGGAAAGGTCATATCCAATTGGGTGAAGTCCAAAAGAACGTCCCCTCAATGCCAGCTTTCATGACTGTTGGTCAGCAAGCCCGCTGCCTTTATCCCTACCCAACATCCTCCACATCATGAGCACAGTCAGCCCCTGAAGGCAGGTATTTGCCATTTCTGACCTGGACCACTGTGAAACAGAACTCGCCATCCTGCCCTTCACTGTGGTCATGAATCCGTGTTGTGGCATTTCTCCCAAACCTTCTCTTCTCTTCTCCCCATGTCCCAACATTGTAGGATTGTGTTCATGTATCCTACCGGGAATTGTGTCTTCAAGTTAAACATCTGAGACACATTCAACTATTTGATGAGTTAAGATTTCCAGACTTTATGTCATCTTCACACTCAGCATCTCTCTAAAACATTGGTACACAGAGCAGAGCAGATTTTTCTTTTATTATGGTGCTCAAGAGGCTGTGGCATTATTAAATGTTGTCCTAGTGGATCAATTGAGAGGGTATGTTACATGAACACCAAAATTCTGACAGTCAGGGTTGTTGCAGCCCCAGGACCTAGTCTTGTAATCCCAATATAAAGGAAATTCACTTTATTTTGGTTGCCTTTTTCTTGGTGATTCCACGCCAGCTCCCAGTGATTTCTGCTTTGTGTTCCAGATGTTTGGTAAAATGTACCAGACCTTGATTCCCAGTTACCACAGTGAATATCAAGTATCTACCTCTCGTTTCTAAAATCCACCTTTTCCCACTTTTGAGTCATTGCAAACCTTCTGAGATCTTCCATCATTCATTCTTAAAGACGTCTGACTGGCTCCTTCTACCTCACTCAGCTAAGTTTGTGCCTTCTCTCCTACTGCATTCTCATCTCAGATTTCCCCTTCAATCACGATCATTTCTGTATTTGCAGATTACAGATTACTCTACTTGGCAAAATACTCTAAAGCAAAATGGAAAGCGAACACAAAACCCCATTACTTGAACCACTGCAGGCCTTAGAAATAATCTAGCATGTGTATGTGGAATCAGCACACAACAGAGCCAGGTGACTTTACCTCCACTGTTTAACTCCATCACAGCCATCCTCTAAACTGAGAAAGCTGAGATCTGAGAGAGTCCAAATGATCCAGGAGACCACTTCTAATTTTTAACCAAGTTCGAAAAAGGAGGGAGGGAGACAGAAGTGAGAAAGGCAGGTATTTTAAGAATTTATCCTAACTGTATTTGTCTTTCTCCATCTGACTTATTTTACTTAGCGTAATTCCTTCAAGGTTCATCCACAGTGTCAAGTAGCAGAATTTCTTTTTTTATGGCTTACCAGTATTCCATCATATATATACCAAAATTTCTTTACCCATTCATCCATCAATGGACACTTTAGTTGTTTCCATACATATCATATAAAAAGCTATAATTTACAGGGGCACATGTATCTTTTTGATTTAGTGTTTTTGTTTTCTTCAGATAAATACACAGAAATGAAATTGCGGATCATATGGTAGTTCTGGGGCTTCCTAGATGGCTCAGTGGTAAAGAATATGCCTGCCAATGCAGGAGACATTGGTTCACTCCCTGAGTCTGGGCGATCTCCTGGAAAAGGAAATGACAACTCACTCCAGCATTCCTGTCTGGGAAATCCCATAAATAGAAGAGCCTGGTAGGCCACAGTCCATGGGGTCCCTAAAGAGTCTGACACAACTTGGCAACTAAACAACATGGCAGCTCTATTTTCAATTTCTTGAGGCACCTCCGTACTGTTCTCCATAGCAGCTATACAGGTTTATATTCCCATTAACCTGACCTAATCTTCTAAGTCACTAGTAACACTCAAAGTGGACATAATTAATATGAAGTCCCGCTAGATAGCGAGCACTGTATTAAAATACCATTGATGAGGCTAGTACATACCTGACTCAGCCACTCTGGACAACAATTCTTGGAAGGCTTCTGTTTCATTTAGACATCTGTTTCCTCAGGAAGTTAAGACTGAGTCCACATTATTACCTTCTAAATGATTATACAAATCAGACTTACCTTACGGAGCTGTCTTCAAGATTAAATGAGATAATTCATCTATAGCACTCTGCAAATGTCAGATACTATTATTAACTGTAACAACTCTTGAGAATAGTTTTTCCAGTAAAGACTTTTTCTTTTCTTTTTTCTTTTTAAAGATATTTTTATTATAAATTTCAAACATGTACAAAATTAGAAAGGATAGTATAACAAACTTTCATGTATCTTGCCTAGCCGCCAGTTTTAATTATTTATCAACTCTTGAACAAACTTATTTCATCTCTATTTCTACACACACACACTCAGAGGCATGAACAGTTATTTCTAAAAAATTCTCTGTAAATTTCATCTATAAATATTTGTGTATGTATCTCTAAAAGTTAGGAACTCTTTTAAAAAAAACACAACTATCACACTTTAAATTTTAATAATAGTTCCCTTAACATTATCAAAAAGACAACCGATGTTTATATTTCTGTACTCTCGTACAACTTTTGTTGCAGTTTAGTTAGATGAGGATTCAAATAAAATCCATACATTGTGACTGTTCTGTCTCTTTGGCTCTTAATCTATACCTTTCCTCTCTCCTATCTTTTTTTCTTTATAATTTTTTTGTGGTGATGGAAGAAATTGGGTCATTTATTTCAGGTGATACACTTTCCCACAGAATCCTGTGAGCTATGAAATTATTACTTCTCTCTCAGTATTAGCAATCCAACTTTCTTCTTTTCATCTCAAGGATCATTTTCTACTCATTATAACTTAAAACAATCATTTCTGTCAGTTGTATAAAAACTTTGAGAAATATTTATGGTGATTTCACTTAAACACTTATTTAGCACTTCCTCTATGTCAGTTCAGTTCAGTTCAGTTCAGTCGCTCAGTCGTGTCCGACTCTTTGCGACCCCATGAATCGCAGCATGCCAGGCCTCCCTGTCCATCACCAACTCCTGGAGTTCACCCAGACCCACGCCCATGGAGTCAGTGACGCCATCCAGCCATCTCGTCCTCGGTCATCCCCTTCTCCTCCTGCCCCCAATCCCTCCCAGCATCAGGGTCTTTTCCAATGAGTCAACTCTTCGCATGAGGTGGCCAAACTACTGGAGCTTCAGCTTCAGCATCATTCCTTCCAAAGAAATCCCAGGGCTGATCTCCTTCAGAATGGACTGGTTGGATCTCCTTGCAGTCCAAGGGATCTCAAGAGTCTTCTCCAACACCACAGTTCAAAAGCATCAATTCTTCTTTGCTCAGCCTTCTTCACAGTCCAACTCTCACATCCATACATGACCACAGGAAAAACCATAGCCTTGACTAGATGGACCTTAGTCAGCAAAGTAATGTCTCTGCTTCGAATATACTAACTAGGTTGGTCATAACTTTTCTTCCAAGGAGTAAGACTCTTCTTATTTCATGGCTGCAGTCACCATCTGCAGTGATTTTGGAGCCTCCAGAAATAAAGTCTGACACTGTTTCTACTGTTTCCCCATCTATTTCCCATGAAGTGATGGAACCAGATGCCATGATCTTCGTTTTCTGAATGTTGAGCTTTAAGCCAACTTTTTCACTCTCCTCTTTCACTTTCATCAAGAGGCTTTTTAGCTCCTCTTCACTTTCTGCCATAAAGGTGGNTTTCTACTGTTTCCCCATCTATTTCCCATGAAGTGATGGAACCAGATGCCATGATCTTCGTTTTCTGAATGTTGAGCTTTAAGCCAACTTTTTCACTCTCCTCTTTCACTTTCATCAAGAGGCTTTTTAGCTCCTCTTCACTTTCTGCCATAAAGGTGGTGTCATCTGCATATCTGAGGTGATTGATATTTCTCTTGGCAATCTTGATTCCAGCCTGTGTTTCTTCCAGTCCAGCATTTCTCATGATGTACTCTGCATAGAAGTTAAATAAGCAGGGTGACAACATACAGTCTTGACGTACTCCTTTTCCTACTTGGAACCAGTCTGTTGTTCCATGTCCAGTTCTAACTGTTGCTTCCTGACCTGCATGCAGATTTCTCAAGAGGCAGGTTATGTGGTCTGGTATTCCCATCTCTTTCAGAATTTTCCACAGTTTCTTGTGATCCACACAGTCAAAGGCTTTGGCATAGTCAATAAAGCAGAAATCGATGTTTTTCTGGAACTCTCTTGCTTTTTCCATGATCCAGCGGATGTTGGCAGTTTGATCTCTGGTTCCTCTGCCTTTTCTAAAACCAGCTTGAACATCAGTAACCATTATAACTACTCACAAATGTAAGTTTAGTTAATCATCATAATAATGTTATCCCCCTTTTACAGATGCAATGCCCAAGGCTCAAAGAGGTTGAGAAACTTGCCTAAAGTCACAGGGCTAGTAAAGAAGTAAAGAAATCTATTTAGAAACTAAGTTTGGGAGAATAGTAAATGCTCCCATAATCTAACCATTTTTCATCATCAGTGTTACACAGCTGAAAAGGTTTTAGATATGGATTTTGACTCTATTCTACATATTAGTTATGTGCCTCTGAGCAAGGTCCTTGCCCTCTGTGAATTTTTAAAAAATTGTTTATTCATTTTAGGCTGTGCTGGGTCTTTGTTGCTGTGCATGGGCTTTCTATAGTCGTGGCGAGTGGGGGCTGCTCTCTAGTTGCGCTGCGCAGGCTTCTGGTTGCAGTGGCTTCCCTTCTTGTGGAGCATGGCTGTAGGGCATGTGTGCTTCCGTAGTTCCTGCTCCTGGGCTCTAGAGCACAGGCTCAATAGCTGTGGTTCACAGCCTTAGTTGATCCGCAGCATGTGGGATCTTCATGTTGTGGAGCATGAAGATCAGAGACCAAACCTGGGTCTCCTGCATGGCCAGGCAGATTCTTTACCACTGAGCCTCCAAGGAGGCCCCTCTGTGATGTCTTGATATACAAAGAGCGTTTAATAAACAAACGTGAATCATATCCAGACATCCATTTTAAAAGTTAACTGTAAAATCTCTTTTATAAAATTTCACCGTATGATAAACCATACTCGTGAGAAATACAGTACAACAGTCTTTTTAAATTCCCAAATCTTTGGGAAGTTTTTCTCCAGTAATTAGGCATTCATATCACTTAGGAATTAACAAATACTTACCATGTTGAGGCTCTGAGTCACAACTAAAATGCTCGGTATGAACTGATTGCAGGATGAATTAATTAAAGAGACTGTAGTTATCATCTGATAAAAATACATAAAATATCATGTTTAAATAGTCAAAAGATGAAAAATCAATCAATATCATGTATAACTATATGAATTTGCTTCAAATAAAAGTACTGCACTTTAGAAGATGAAATGTTATATTTTATATATACAATAAGAACGATCTATAGGATGTGAATGGGCCTTCCTGGTGTCTCAGTAGTGAAGAGTCTGCCTGCAATGCAGATATGGGTTCAATCCTTGGGTCAGGAAGATCCCCTGGAGAAGGAAATGGCAGCCCAGTCCAGTACTCTTGCCTGTGAAACCCCATGGACAGAGGGGCCTGGGGGCTACAGTCCATGGGGTCGCAAAAATGTCAGACACGTCTTACCGACTAAACAATAGGATGTGAATAACTGAGAAGTAAACTAAATAGTCTGGATTAAACTTAAATGGCAACCCACTCCAGTATTCTTGCCTGGAAAATCCCATGGAAGGAGGAGCCTGGTTGGCTACTGTCCGTGTGGTCGCAGAGTCGGACATGACTGAGCAAATTCACTCAAACTTAAACCATAAGCCCAAATTCAAGTATCAACTTATTATTGATCTTATTGAGCTTGGGTGTTAGCATTCCCAGAACAATTATTGTTAATAAATTGAAGTGTGTGCTCAGATAACTTTTGTAAATTGATGGACTGTCACAATAATGGGATATCTGATGCTCTTCAAAATTCCCTTTACATTTACTCTATAGTAATACAGCAATTTAGAAAGTAATGGTTTTCTTGTCTCTCCACATTTTAAAATTTATTTCAAATACACTTTCACAGATAAAGAACAAAGTAATATCCTCTACCTGAAACAAGTCAAATTAGTCAAGCTCAGTGTTTTCGTTTTTTGTTTTTTTTTTTTTTTTTTTACTTTTTTAAAGGAAAATGATAAACAAGAACTTAACTCTTTCATTGGAGAGGCAACATACTTTTTGGCTGTTCATCTGTCCTTTAAAAATAAACCTGCAAAGGCCTTCAGAAAGAAACCTCATTATCTTGATCTTTTGGAAGCCTTGGTTACATTCCAGTGACCAAATGTCCAACTTCATTAACTCCCACTGGAAAGAGCGTTCTTCCTTCCCCCTTCTTAAACAGGAGAGGCCAAAAGCTTTTCTTAGAGTCAATCTAAATGCTTTCTCAGATAAATTAGTATGGAGAAAAGTCAAAGCCCATTCCAGCTCTAACATTAGGAATGGAATGTTTTCCCGGTATAATTTGTGTTTGTTTTCATCAAATAGTAAGTTTCTATGTCATAGAAATTACGTGGCTTGTATACCACACAGCAAACCCCCAAGACAGTTTCCTTAACACATGCAGGTCATGTGAAAACTACCGTTGGCTTTTCGTGACTATAAACCATTTCCACTAAACAATTACAAATAAACACTTTTAGGCTTAGCGCCCTTATAGCAAACTACTGCACTTAGATGAAAGAAAACACACACACACACACACACACACACACACACACACAAGTGAATATGCTCAGGAGTGAATAAGGAAAAATTCAACTCAGACCACAAGAAACCAACTTGCAGCTGCTTCAGAGCACTACTACAGTTTTGCTGTTATTGTGTTTTTTGCCTAGATAAAAATCACCTTTCTTTTTTAAAAAGACGTCTATTAGACAAAGAGTCCAAACAGACTCAGGGCTTCCCTCACAGCTCAGTTGGTAAAGAATCTGCCTGCACTGCAGGAGATGCTAGTTTGATTCCTGGGGGGGAAGATCCACTGGAGGAGGGATAGGCAACTCACTCTAGCATTCTTGGGGTTCCCTTGTGGCTCAGCCGGTAAAATTCTGCCTGCAATGCAGGAGACTTGGGTTTGATCCCTAGGTTGGAGAAGGAAAAGGTTACCCACTCCAGTATTCTGGCCTGGAGAATTCCATATACTGTATAGTCCAAGGGGTCACAAAGAATCAGACTGAGTGACTTGCACTCACTTTCTCTCACTCACTCCAATCAGACTCAAATTTTATGTATTTCAAATGATGTTGTTGGAATTTACATCTGTAAACCAGGACTGGGAAGTCCTTTGTTTTTTATATGAACAAATACACATAACACACACTAGAAATAGACGCGTGTAGGATCTAGTTTAACATCTAAGCAGAGTACATCATGAGAAATGCTGGACTGGGAAAAACACAAGCTGGGATCAAGATTGCCGGGAGAAATATCAATAACCTTAGATATACAGATGACGCCACCCTTATGGCAGAAAGTGAAGAGGACCTAAAAAGTCTCTTGATGAAAGTGAAAGAGGAGAGTGAAAAAGTTGGCTTAAAGCTCAACATTCAGAAAACAAAGATCATGGCATCTGGTTCCATCACTTCATGGGAAATAGATGGGGAAACAGTAGAAACAGTGTCAGACTTTATTTTTCTGGGCTCCAAAATCACTGCAGATGGTGACTGCAGCCATGAAATTAGAAGACGCTTACTCCTTGGAAGAAAAGTTATGACCAACCTAGACAGCATATTCAAAAGCAGAGACGCTACTTTGCCAACTAAGGTCCATCTAGTCAAGGCTATGGTTTTTCCTGTGGTCATGTAAGGATGTGAGTTGGACTGTGAAGAAGGCTGAGCGCCGAAGAATTGATGCCTTTGAACTGTGGTGTTGGAGAAGACTCTTGAGAGTCCCTTGGACTGCAAGGAGATCCAACCAGTCCATTCTGAAGGAGATCAGCCCTGGGATTTCTTTGGAAGGAATGATGCTAAAGCTGAAACTCCAGTAGTTTGGAGTTCCATCACTTCATGGGAAATAGATGGGGAAACAGTAGAAACAGTGTCAGACTTTATTTTTCTGGGCTCCAAAATCACTGCAGATGGTGACTGCAGCCATGAAATTAGAAGACGCTTACTCCTTGGAAGAAAAGTTATGACCAACTAGACAGCATATTCAAAAGCAGAGACGCTACTTTGCCAACTAAGGTCCATCTAGTCAAGGCTATGGTTTTTCCTGTGGTCATGTAAGGATGTGAGTTGGACTGTGAAGAAGGCTGAGCGCCGAAGAATTGATGCCTTTGAACTGTGGTGTTGGAGAAGACTCTTGAGAGTCCCTTGGACTGCAAGGAGATCCAACCAGTCCATTCTGAAGGAGATCAGCCCTGGGATTTCTTTGGAAGGAATGATGCTAAAGCTGAAACTCCAGTAGTTTGGCCACCTCGTGCGAAGAGTTGACTCATTGGAAAAGACCCTGATGCTGGGAGGGATTGGGGGCAGGAGGAGAAGGGGACGACGGAGGATGAGATGGCTGGATGGCGTCACTGACTCCATGGGCGTGAGTCTGAGTGAACTCCAGGAAATGGTGATGGACAGGGAGGCCTGGCGTGCTGCGATTCATGGGGTCGCAAAGAGTCGGACACGACTGAGCAACCGAACTGAACTGAACTGACTGAGGATCTAGTTTTGAGGAACCTAATACAAAAACTTTTAGACCTTTGAAAAAAAAAAGCCAACAGGAGAAGCTTTGAAAATATTAAAGGAAAAGAAAGGAGGAAGCAAAGACACACACATATCCACACACGGAAGAGTTGTGTTTTACGGTCAAGCACTGATTGCCCTCAGGTTAGGAACATACAAAATATGTGTTTTTGCACGTATTCAAGGTTCTTACTCAACCATTTCCCCTTCTGTGCAGTTATAATCAAACACTATGTGCTGCCCAGATCCCTGGGATGGCAACATGCCAATAACACATGTAAGCTTTATCACTAACAGCAAAAACGCAAGTCATTTAAAACCACCCTCCAAACCACCCATTTCTATTTGCCTTTCTAGGTTAACACTTATCTACCATATCTTGAAAGTAGATATATTTCAACAATTCAGAATATACCAGTCCTAATAAAATCAATATGCTACACATTGAAGTCTTTGTTGGATTCAGTCAAACTATTAGACCACTAAAACGAAGGTGAAACTCAAGAAAATGCTGAACAATTATCTAGTCAAAGGCTTCTGAAGCTTCTTTATCAAAGAAGCACAACAATTGCATGTAAGAGTGTATGTATGTAAACTGATGCAACAACTGTGGGAAACAGTGGCATTGCCTCAAAAATTAAAAAAAAAAAATAGGATTACCATATGATTCAGCAATCCCACTCTGGGGTATTTATCCAAAATAATTGATGTCAGAATCTTGAAGATTCACACTAGTGAAGATTTAGAAACAAACTAAATGGCCACTGACCAACGAATGTACAAAGAAAATGTGGTATACACATACAGTGGAATATTATTCAGCCTTAAAAAAGGAATCCTGCTGTTTGTGACAACAGATTAATCTGGAGACCAAACATACGCTTATATTGAATAATATGTCTTATTTGTTATGTTTATTTATGTTTGTATATCTTATTAGCTTAAATATTATATTTCTATAGAGCTATTCAAGTTCTTGCTATGGTATGAAATTATTGCTCTGAAATCTTCAATGATGTAAAGAAAGAAATCTTGGAAGCTACATTATAAAGTTTCCTTGAACTGAGCTGAACTTATTTATAGTCTTATTCTTACATTAGCAGCTATCATGAAAGATTACTCTATACGTATCAGGCGAACTTCAAGTCTTTTTGAGGCAATACTCATTTTGAAAGACCTATAATAAATTTTCTAAGAACATATTTACTTCTATTAAACCTGATTGAAGATTTTCTGATATAATAATATGCTAAAGTAAACATTTGATATCTATATTTTCAAGTATGAAATAATTTAATACAGATGATATATGGAAAATGTAAGAATTTAACATAGTCTTTTGTTTATTAAAAACTAATAGTAAGGTATAAAGATTCTTTTACAAGCATGTGATTATTTTAATTTAAAAAAGTTGAAATGTGTGTATTTAGCTAAAATAAATTTTGGTCAGAGATTTATCATTTGAACTTGGCTGGATTTATCTGTAGCTTTATCCCAATGTTGATTGAGCCATCATGGAATCAACAAATCCTGGCAAGACTCTGTGATCCAAATCAGAATCTTTCTCTATATTGCTACTCCAGGCCAAGGTGACACAAGTGATGATAGAAATAATATTAAGTGATATAGGACTAATGGAGACAGTATTTCAAAATGCATCATGATCTAAAATAATAACACTCAATAATTTTGGAAAATAAAATCAGAGAACTTTCATGAACACACAAAAAAAGAAGCACAACAGAGAATTCACACTTCATGGGAGGAAGAGGATGGTCCAAAGGAGCTGCTATAACTGGTTTCAGGAAGGAGGTAGGCATGTCAGCCCAGGGGGTCTGAGCATCGTGCAGCCCCCAAGCACTGGAGTATGTCTCCCCTAGGTGTCTGTGCTTAGGTTTATCAAAACTGGTTCAAAAAGTAGGGTTCCCTCTCTTTGCCTCGTGGTGGTGGGTCAGTCACTAAGTCATGTCCAACTCTTGCAACCCCATGGACTGTAGCCCACCACGCTCCTCTGACCATGGGATTTCCCAGACAAGAATACTGGAGTGGATTGCCATTTCCTTCTCCAGGAGGTCTTCCCGATCCAGGGATTGAACCCAGGTCTTCTGCATTACAGGTGGATTCTTTACTATCTGAGCCACCAGGGAAGCCTCTTTGCCTATCAGAGGCTTAATATCCATTTGTCTTACTATAAAACCAGGACTTTGACCCAAATTAAGATTATCTTGCTTTCTTCAAGAAGAAGCCATGAAAGAATACCAGAGCTGTCACTTGATGGTGAATGCTTGAATGTATCTTGCAAAAACAAATCTCCTATTTTTCAAACCAACCAACACAGTTAACACAGTCAATTTTAAAGCCCAGGTCATGCCCTTATCTAAGGTAATGGCAGGCTTCTCAGAGTGATCCCAACTGCTCTGACAGGTAATTGAGAAACATTAAGACAGAAGGTTAGCCTAATGTTGAGAAAGCCTTGAATGTGTGTTTTGAAAAACAAAGCCATCAAGGCTAAAATTCCTTTGAGAAGACGGTCACAGCCACATTGGCAATTCATTTGATCTTATTTACTTATGTATAAATCTCTGCTTCTTTTGTTAAAAAGATCAACTAAGTGCTTAGAAAGAAATAAGCATATTAAAAATCACCTAGCTCTTTCTGCTTCCATCAGTACATCTGATAAAGCATTCAGAAACAAGTCTAAATTTCAGAAGGGGAAAGCTGCAGTATGTCAAGGTTAGGTTTGTGCAAATCTGAAGTGCTGGAATCCAAAATGTAAGCTGATTCGCCCACAACTGGGCAGTGGAGGCGTATACTTTAATTAAAAGGAGATTATCTCCTTTACTTGAATTGAAATATCTCCTTACATTTGAATCCCACGGGTTGGTAAGTTCTAGCGGAATTCAGATCCAAGAAAAATAATGAAATGTAGTGGGAAATCAATCAAATACAATCTAAATCTCATTTGGTCTAGTGTTAGTTTCAGAAAAACACTTTAATATCAAATTGAGATCTTTTCCAAAAATACCCATGTGGAGGTCTCACCTCTAGATATTTACAGGGAAGAAGGAAATCACCCAGGTTTTTTTGATGTACAACCTTAGATAGAAACCTCTGGTCTGGAACCTACTTGTTTTAAAGAGGTAACAAGGCACATGACAAAGAAACAGATAACATAAAATAAAGAAAATAATAATGTAATACATGAAAATAATTTTACTTAATAAAAGTGATGAATAATACAAGTCATTCAAAATAATGTAAATAGCTCAAAATAATGGACCTAAAAAGTATAAATAACAAACTAGGATAAATAACCATTGATTCAAACTGACTCATCTATTTGCTTAGTAAATCACCTGTTTCTTCCTACTTCAAGGAAAGAGGATGACAGTTCTAAAAGTTTCTGCGCATTGACCTAAAGAACTGATATACTATCTATAATATTTTAAGTCCGTCGTTTGAATATTTTTTGGCCACACCTTAGAAGTAGGACCTAAGGTTTGAACAGAGCAGCATCATTGAGTGTTTGGATTTACACGTTTGACTAGGCAGAGGAAAGTAGAAACTGTGCTGCTATGTACAAAGCATAATTTCCATGATGCTTTTCCCCCAGCTTATTATGGACAGGCAGATTTTTAAAACAGTCAAATGATCAGCCAAAGAAATTACTGAAGATCTTTGTTTGCCATTCAGTGTTTTCTCATAAGTCTGATGCTGCCCTGGTAATTCTCTGGAGACTCAAGCAGCAGATGACCCACAGGCTGTGTCCTGACCCTTCACAGGATGTGAAACACAAGACTTAAAAAAAAAATTTCCAGAAATTTCAAATCACAAGATTTCATGTATAAATATTCTAATTCATGACTTCTCTTTAAAAATATAACAAAACAGAAAAAGACTCACAGATATGGAGAACAAACTAGTGATCATCACCAGTGGGGAGAGGGCTGAAGGGAGGAACAAGAGGGGTGAGGGGGATTAAGAGGTACAAACCGAGAGGTATAAAAAATTAAGACATAACATACAGAACAGGAAATGCAGTCATTATTTTATAATAACTTTATAAGGAGTATAATCTATAAAAATATCAAATCACTATGCTGTATGCTTGAAACTAATATTATTCCATCTTGTTGTTCAGTCACTAAATTGTGTCTGACTCTTTGCAATCCCATGCACTGAAGCATGCCAAGCTCCTGTGTCCTCCACTATATGGAATCATATGAATGATTCCATACTATACTTCAATTAACTTTTTTAATTAAAAAATTTTTAATTGAAGGTTGTACCATCTCTGGGCAAAGCTAAAATCAGGGGTGGCCAGATAGACCCTTGTGCTCAATTTGGGTTTTTTTAATCTCAGGATTGCTTCACCCATCTGCAGAATCTTGTTTAATCTTTGTAGATGCTGACTTTGTAAAACCTGCAGATGAATGTTTAGATGCATTTTTTCAGGCCATTATGGACATTATTCCACCCTCTGCTACAGAAATGTTCATAATTCTTAATATATCCCTCTTAATATATGTTAAACATTTGAGAATAATAAGCATATAACAAACTCTCAAAAGGTTCAGCTGACATCATTATCATATACCATATTCTCTCTTTCTCCATTCTCCTCAGCTTATATCAATACTTTCTATATATTTTTAAAATCTCTTCTGGAAATGAGGCTACAAAATAGCCAGTGCCCTGGCTTTTGCATAAATGTAAACACATATGTTCACATGTACTCACATAATAAAGGTGAAATTTCAGATATGTATGTGTGTACACGTAATGGGGAAATGTTGGTTGGGAGAATTCTGGTTGTTTATTCATCCCACTCTATTTCTTTTCTAAAATTTTAAAATTTGTATTTACCCGTTTATTTTGAGTGTGCCATTTAGCATGTGGGACCTGAGTTTCCTATCAGGAATTGAACTCGTACCCCCTGCAATGCAAGTGCAATCTTAACCACCGGACCACCAGGGAAGTCTCTCCCATTCTATTTCAACTGAGGAGCACAAAAGTTGGGACCAGCCCAACTCTCTTTCTTTTCCAAACCTATATATCATGTATACTTTAAGCCTCCTTTCGAGGATTGCTTTTATTTTAAAACTTCAGACATTTACTGACACAAGTAATGTAAATTTGTCACTATCTTAAAAGGAGGGACTGCTTTTACTAAGCTGTACCATTAGACAAACACTGCCTTTAGCATTCTAGCAAAACAACACACAATGGAGGCAAAAATAGGCTCCAAAGAAAAGTCAATACATCTTATTACAGCCATCCTGCAATAGTGTAGGATCAAGATGATTAAATTCACAGCTCAAATAAACAGCGTGCAAATTAGTTCTTGAAGGGAGTGGCACAATAATACCTGGAGCGTAAAAAGAGGAAATGAGCTTTAATTAAGTGTTGGCCAGTGAAATCCTACTGGAAAAGCAAAATGAAGATGGAAAACAGAAAGTCCAGCCTGTCTAAGGACGTGAAGGAAAAGCTGTCAAATATGAAAAACCCTGACTGAAAAAAAAGTGAGTATTTACTACACATAATATATATTATAACACATATATAATAAATAACATTGCATTATATGTTATATAAATACATATGTATTTTAAAATTAATCTAACCAGAGAATAACCTCTTTTTTTTAATATTCACTAAAATATTGACTCATCTTTTAGTTTTCACACTACTACTATTTCATAGGGAGGAAATCAAAACCCAAATAGGACTGATGTGTCTTTTTTAGTTAATATGAATAAATAAATGTCTTGAGATATTTAAAAAAATCAATGAGTTTGAGAACAACCAACAGACTAAAATTTGTACCTTCAATCAGGACATGATGGGTTAAGAAAGAAAAATGAGACACAAAAGAGAAACCCAATTTTTGGACGAAATACTAAGACACATGCTTAAAGATTAGTTTTTAAATATATTATTTCTAAGTTTCTCTTGGTTGATATGTGAAAAATGTAGTCTTTGTCTGAAACGGCCTTGTCATTTATCCTCAATGCTCAAACCCATCAAATACATGCTTTCAAAAAAGGATATGCCAACAATTGATACAACCATGCTAATCCTTTGCCTTCCTATGATTATGTACATCTGTGTGTTAACCCTCCTGCGTTACACAGGGCATAACTGTTGTTCAATGAATATAAATTGTATAAACTATCTGTTATTCTAGAAAATAAGACTTTCTTATGACATTTTCAACATTTCAGATCAAGGAGATAATTTTGTGGTAAAATTTCAGTCAGTATATTGAATGAGTGAATTAAAGTATGTAAAATGACTGATTTATTCATCACTTATTATACTTATGATACTGCTGCTGCTGCTGCTAAGTTGCTTCAGTCGTGTCCAACCCTGTGCGACCCCATAGATGGCAGCCCACCAGGCTCCCTCATCCCCAGGATTCTCTAGGCAAGAACACTGGAGTGGGTTGCCATTTCCTTCTCCAATGCATGAAAGTGAAAAGTCAAAGTGAAGTCCTCAGTCGTGTCCAACTTTTTGCGACCCCATGGACTGCAGCCTACCAGGCTCCTCCGTCCATGGGATTTTCCAAGCAAGAGTACTGGAGTGGGGTGCCATTGCCTTCTCCAACATACCACTGATAAGTGAAGACATTGTTCTACATACCTAACATGTATCAACTTTGGCCTGTACAACAACCCTGAATGAGGCTGGTAATAATACCATCCTCCTTTTACTGATGAGGAAACTGAGACCTTCGATGTGACATAACTTGCCTGGTGTCACCCTGCTAAAGGGTGGCGTTAGAACCAGGATTTGAAGGGACACAGTGTGCCTCCAGAGCCTCTTCTCTTAATTACGTGCCAGGTGTTATAATAAAACCTTGTGATGGTTAATTTCATGTATCAACTTGACTGGATCACAGGATACCCAGATATTTGGTTAAACATCATTCTGGGCAAGTTCGGGAGGGTTTTTCTGGATGAGATTAACATTTGAATTGGTAATGGTAAAGCACATTGATTTCCCCAATATGGGGGGACCTCATCCAACTAGCTGAAGGTCTGAAGAGAACCCCACACTGATTAAAACTGAATTCTTTTTGGGGGGCAGAGAGTACATCAAGCCTGTATATTGTCACCCTGTTTATTCAACTTCTATGCAATGAACATCATGTGAGATGCCAGGCTAGAAGAATCACAAGCTGGAATCAAGATTGCCAGGGGAAATATCAACAACCTCAGGTATGCAGATGATACTACTCTACTGGCAGAAAGCAAAGAGAAACTAAAGAGCCTCAAGATGAGGGTGAAAAAGCTGGCTTGAAACTCAGCATTCAGAAAACTAAGATCATGGCATCCGATCTCATTACTTCATGGCAAATAGATGGGGAAAAAGTGGAAACAGTGGCAGATTTTATTTTCTTGGGCTCCAAGATCACTACAGATGTTGACTGCAGCCACCAAATTAAAAGACTCTTGCTCCTTGGAGGAAACACTATGACAATTCTAGACAGCATATTAAAAAGCAGAGACATCACTTTGCCATCAAAGGTCCATCTAGTCAAAGCTATGCTTTATCCAATAGTCATGTACGGATGTGAGAGCTGGACCATAAAGAAGGCTGTGTGCCAGAGAATTGATGCTTTTGAACTGTGGTGTTGAGAAGACTCTTGAGAGTCCCTTGGACTGCAAGGAGATCAAACCAGTCAATCTGAAAGGAAATCAACCCTGAATTTTTATTGGAAGGACTGATGCCAAAGTTGAAGCTCTAATACTTCGGCCACCTGATGTGAAGAGTTGACTCTTTGGAAAAGACTCTGATGCTGGGAAAGATTGAGGGCAGGTAGAGAAGAGGGAGATAGAGGATGAGATGGTTGGACAGTATCACTGACTCAGTATTAGCCACATGTTTATATGTATTCCAAAATGATGTCCAAAGTTATATTGCTAGGGAACAGGTTTCACAGCCAGGATCTGAATCCAAGTCTAAACCCAGACTCCATACACTTTTCAGATAATTGTGATACCTCTCTGAACGTCAGAATACCGATGAGAAGGTTTCAGGCAAAAGAAAACATTAACTCCTTGGTTTTTCTAGGAAATTCTCCAATTCTATTATACAATAGTGACCCATTAGACAACTCCATAGATAACTGCATACCTTGAAACTGCAGTGAACTCCTCCTTAAATGGAAAAGACTATGAAGGCTTATTTTTTAATTATAAAATAGATCATATAACCCCTCAAACTTTTAAGAGTCCATATTACCTTAATTTTTAATTAAGTCAGTGATATTCCAACCAATCATATTTAGCTCTTTTAGTTCTTGTTCAGAAATCTCACTGTCTCCACTTTGATTACAGATCCTTTCTCCCTTGAGATAAAATTAATTAGAAATACTTTGGCTTTTAGACGAGTTCTTAGACTACCGTAGTTACATTACAGTGAGCAGTAACAGAAATCAGCCATCCCTTCACACACATAAACAAAATAGTTATTTCTGATAACAGTCAAAAGCTACAAAAAAATACAACCCTCTCCTAACATTCTGTGCCATTATAATAGCTGCCTTTGACAACTAAATACCAAGCAATCAAAACAAATGTTAATTAGTACCCAGCATTTACTATTCATAGAGACAGGCCATCATCTGTTAATTATCAGACCAATAACAGAGTATTGTCACAATTTGTCAACTTGGAAATAACTGAAACCAGTAAAAGAAGAGTAGGATCTTTCAGTAAACAATAGGCTTTCATCCCAGAAATGCTTAGCCAGCTCTTCTACTGTATGTTACCCTCTTCATCAATAAGTGCTTTTCATATAATTGTCTCTCTCTCAATGGTGCTGGTTTTTTAAAACAAAAATTATGTGATTTAGTGAGAACATATTAGGCACATATATCATGTTGGCAGCCAATATCAAGTCATGATGGAATTAAGGGAGTCGATACCAGGCAGAAGGCATACAGTTGGTGTTCATAGGTGCTTGTACCTCAAAAGACTCCTAGTTAAGTTTGTTTTTCAACCATTTAAAAAACATTTACTGAGTGCCAACTATATAGTCTCTAGATGCGGATTTAATTATTCAGGCATATACTTTCACGTTCTAAGTCTTAATATTTAACACAAAGACACAAAAAGCAGTCAGCTGCACAAAAGAAGCAAAACCCATTATTGGCTTTGTCTTCAGAGTCTTTAGTCAATGGAAGGTTAGTTATCAGTCTAAAGGAAAAAAACAGATTCCACTGGAACACTGTCTTGAAACATACTCCTTTACCTACTTCCCCTTCTACAGTCATCTTTTCTTTTAAGACTAATAACTTTGCAAGGAAATGCAACATGGAAAGACTAAAACCTCTTAAAGCATGAATATACGGTCAAACCCTCTCTGACACAAATAAGCTATCACCATGCCTGTCAAAGTTGCTCAGTTTCTGCAATACAAATACTTTTATGTCAGAGGGGAAATTTTTATCATAGGGAAAAAAAACAAAATTTTGGTTGTAAACATGAATTAAGATGGAAATGCCTATTTTTATTAATAAATTCTTGGTCTTGTCCGTTTTGGAAGGAGGAAGGAGAATAAGGATAAATTCAAATTTAAAGGAACTAGAAATGAACTCAAGCAGCTGATAATTAACACTGTCCAAGGAAAGGAATGGCTCTTTTCCAGCTGTGGGGATAGGCCAAGTGTTTTTAACTTGCAAAATCTCAGCAGCTCACCTTCAAATTGGCTTTACAATAGCTTTTCTGCAATAACCATATGTGCCCATTTTCTGCCTGAAGAATTTCCATTTTAAATCCCAGAAAAACATGAATCATAACGGAAATTCTGACATAACATTAACTTGGAGAAGGGAGGAGAGAATAAAATAATTGTAATGGTTATCAAAGGTCTACCTGGAGAATTCAATGGCTAAGTGGATAACCCTTTGACTTTTCACCCCTGAGACTGTAGTTGGGATTCAAGTCGACTAGAGTGACTAAAAAATCATTTTGCCCACTGATGTGAGAAAGGCCCAAAGTGAAATGAGAATTGTGGTCTCAGCCCAGTTGTTTCAGGGCTGTATTTCCAAATCACAAAACCAGAGTAAATGAGCATTCTCTGCAAAGATATACACAAAACTCAGTGCTTCTAGGAAAAGAGAAAAGGTATAAGACACAAACTGATTTTAATGAACTATGACTCACACAAATATACAACCCAAGCAAAATCTTGTTATAAAACATATACATTAAAAAAAAGCCTTTGGCTATTTAATCACTGACATCCGTTCAAATTCTATATTGTGTCATTAGTCCTTTTGATATGAGCTGCTAAATGTTAATGCAGGATAATGGTAAAACCACTCAACTATTTGAGCGAAAAACATTTGCAGTTTCCATGGAACTCGCTTCCATGATAAAAGAAATAAAACCTAGAATGCCATCAAAATGTAGGCAGCGTGATATACCTAACTATGACTGAGATGGAATCAGTTGACAACTAAAGAAATACACAGAAGCTTCCAGGAATGCTTAAAGCCTTTCTTAAATGAAGGAGTTCATATCCCTAGCAGGTTTCAAGAAAAATACCCCGTTAAATTACAAATTACAACCAGCTCTGTGTTTCTTTTAGAGTGAATAATTCATTTGTCCCTTAAATTCTTTCTCTAAATCTGATGTAAAACTGCTTCTCACAACAGGTGCTAATCCATATAAATGACTCTCTAGATTCTACTGGAAACAATTGATTAGAGCAGAGGAGAAGGGAAAGATTGGGCGTCAGAGCCACATACCTTCTAACAAGATTTCAAAAACAAATACCCTGGCAAAAAATATTATTACACTGGGGAAAACAAGACCCATTTCACCAAAAGTAAATCTGAAGCTCAGTCGAGTAATATATTCATTTTTCATAGTGCGTTACATGAAACATTCCTGCCTCATCATTTTCAACTGTTTCAGGAGATGAAGCTCTTACCTTGACACAATTTTTTGTATTTACTGTAGACTTTTTGCAAGAATTCAGGCTTCATAAAGTGAAGCAATTAGGCCTTCAGTTCCATTTTTCTATAGATGACGTTACTGAGCTCCCCTATTTCAAGTTCTGTATTTGATTTAATTAGATTAGACAATTATCAGCAAACGTAAAACACAACAATATGTGAAAGAAACAGCAGAATCAGTTGGCATGCCCTGTGTATGAAGAAGATTGTCAAGTAATGCTCCTTTTAAGACTCCTGATTAGAAGGCTGTGATTGCAATCACTAATTTTTTTCTCAAGGGTCACACAATTGTTCAGATGGCCTGTAAATTGCAATTACAAAGCAAGATGAAGGATGTTGGCTGATGGTTCTTTTTCTGAAATCCAAACCACTTTTAAAGTACACTGCCTTCCAATAATTGCTTCTCATCAGTTCTTCATTTAATAGTAAAATTTTATGATTTTGCGTTTTCATTGAAAAAAATCTCATTAGTCCACAAAGGACTGGGCTTGACTAAGATGTCATATCATCAAATGTCTTGTTTTCCAGTTTCAAACCTCAGAATTTCTGAATTTCAGAAATACTGCGATCAGTCTGTTTCCCTTGCTGTCACTTGTTTACTTAACAAATGTAAAGACATGTAGGTCCTGCTTCTTAATATGCTACTGACATAGTTCTTTATCTTTGACAGCCCTTTGCTCCACAAATACAGAAAGTGAAATGAATGATAACTAGTCACTCCAAATTCCATGGGTTGCTTTGCTATTGGAGCCAAGAAAAAAAAAAGAAAGAATGAATGATTCATGGAAAAGCAGTGCATTCAGGACACTTTTTTGTAGTGACTGGAGAGCAAAATGGAGAGTTGAGTGCTAAAATGTAATTCTAAACATGGATTATTCACTGGGCAACTAACCAATGGAGAGAGGGGTTAGGGAGGCAGAGAGAGTACAAAATAGAGAATAAAAGAAACAGATTTTCAAAGTTTGACTGCCAATGTTTCAATGTTTTGCTAAGTCACTGAAAATTGTGTCTGATACTTTTGCCCTAAGCTTATTTGCCATAAACTTCTTTGCCAAAAATGCTTTCCCTGCGTAACTAATTGGCTGTATTATTATTTTTTTTTTTTAGTTTAAAGTTTGGTTTCAACTACTCTACTCTAGTTAGAGAACTTACTGATGGCTTCATTGAGTTGACAGATGATAATTTGTCCCAAATTTTGATCTCTTATTTTGAAGCACACTACCTTGGAGGAGAAAGAGGTTGAGGGCTTGGAAGGTACAGAGCTGAACCCACATTTCCCACAGGACTTTGGAACATCTGTCAAAGGATGTTTGACAATATGTCAAGAACACAAACAACAGTGAAGAAGCTTTCATAATGCAGTAGAAAGCTCAATTACAAATATGGATCCCGGTGTTGAGAAACTGACACCCCTCTTAAATGAAAGAAAAACTTTTAGCAAACAGAAAATGTTCAATGCTCTATACACAGTAAACAAGACATGAAAACAAGATAAATTTCCATCGAAAGATGAATGGATAAAGAAGATACGGTGTATAGGTGCAGTGGAATATTAGTCAGCCATAAAACAGAACTAAATAAGGTCATTTGCATCAACGTAGATGGATTTAGCGATTAGCATACTAAGTAAAACGACTCAGAAAGACAAATATCAGATGGTATCACTTGTATTTGGAATCTGAAATATGACATAAATGAACTTATCTATAAAACAGAAATAGACCCACGGACATAGAGAACACAATTGTGGTTGCTGAAGAAGAAGCGAAGTGGAGGAGGGTGGAGTGAGAGCTTGGGATTAGCAGGTGCAAACTATCATACAAAGAATAGATAAACAATAACCTACTGCAGAGCACAGGGAATGATATTCAATGTCCTGGGACAAGCCATTATGGAAAAGAATGTATATATGCATAATTGAATCACTTTGCTATACAGCAGAAATCAAGACAACGTTGTAAATCAACTATACTTCAATAAAATAAAATTTTTTAAGAAAGAAGAAAAAAAGTGCAGTGCTGAATGAGGAGATGAATCAACAAACAAAAATAAATAGATAGATGGATAGAGTATAACACTGAATGAAAGACTTGGAAGACAAATACTTATGTACAACCCATAAAATAAAATCAGTTGTTTGCACAGCATTGTCACGAATATATATACATCTTCAGTTCAGTTCAATCACTCAGTCTTGTCTGACTCTTTGCGACCCCATGAATTGCAGCACGCCAGGCTTCCCTGTCCATCACCAACTCCCGGAGTTTACCCAAACTCACGTCCATTGAGTCAGTGATGCCATACAGCCACCTCATCCTCTATCATCCCCTTCTTCTTCTGCCCCCAATCCCTCCCAGCATCAGGGTCTTTTCCAATGAGTCAACTCTTCGCATGAGGTGGCCAAAGTATTGAAGTTTCAGTTTTAGCATCATTCCTTCCAAAGAACACCTAGGGCTGATCTCCTTCAGAATGGACTGGTTGGATCTCCTTGCAGACCAAGGGACTCTCAAGAGTCTTCCCCAATACCACAGTTCAAAAGCATCAACTCTTCGGCACTCAGCTTTCTTCACAGTCCAACTCTCACATCCATACATAACTCCTGGAAAAACCATAGCCTTGACTAGATGGACCTTTGTTGGTAAAGTAATGTCTCTGCTTTTGAATATACTATCTAGGTTGGTCATAACTTTCCTTCCAAGGAGTAAGCGTCTTTTAATTTCATGGCTGCAGTCACCATCTGCAGTGATTTAGGAGCTCAAAAAAATGAAGTCTGACACTGTTTCCACTGTTTCCCCATCTATTTGCCATTAAGTGATGGCATGATCTTCGTTTTCTGAATGTTGAGCTTTAAGCCAACTTTTTCACTTTCCTCTTTCACTTAGTCTGAGCAAAGATTTCCCAAAGGAAGTGGCCGGCAAGCTGGAACTGCCTGGCAGATGATGAGGGATAGCAGTCGTGGCAGGTGAGGTAGACACAGCGATGTGCCCTCACCCGTCAAGAGAGAACTTGCCTTCAACCAAAGGGTGCAGTCAGCAAACAGCCTTGCATAGCATTTGCACAGAACTGCCTTGCCTGAGGTCACTGCCACAACCTAACCACAGAAGCCCTTGGGAGGTGCTGGAGCAGTATTTGCTCCAGGGCTTCCCCAGGATGTTGGCTGAAGGTTTGGCAGGCCTGCCTTATGGGTTTTCTTTCTCTGCCTGATCATGATTCCTCCTACTTCGTCTTACAGCAGTGGATTCTTAATGTTCATCTTGCATCTCACACTCCATCTTAGCGTTGGTCGGATGTAGACAGCATCACAAGTCAAGGATTGCTGGAAGCTGAAATGTCTGAAGAGCTCCAAGAAGTCTAGGATGATTGCAGTTCAGATGTGAGGGAGGGTCAGGACTGGAAACAAGGGTCAGATGTGAGCTGTGGTAGGACAGGTAGGCCAGGTTCTAAATGTAATAATTTTGGTTTCATTTTAAGAACAATTAGAAGCCCCTGGAAGGCTTAAAATAATAAGAGAATTACATGATCACATTTATATTTAAAATTCTGCTGAATGGAAGATGAACTGGAGGAGGGCAAGGAGGGGGCAGGAGGATGACCTATCGCACAAATGAGGTCCAGGGTTGGCATGGACTAGAGTGTGGGTGGTGGGAAATGGACGGGCATCCTGAGCACCTGGTATAATACCTGGCACCTAGAGGTTTTCAATAAATTTTCATTAAATGAATGTGGAAGTTGATTCTACAAGGCTCTCAAAGTGCTTGCAGTCCAGTAGGAGTTGGGCAGCTCACGGTAAGTGTGGAAAAGGCAGCTCCTAAAAGTGTGGTACAGCCAGTTCTTGGAGTAAATGAGGGCCATTCCACTCAGTGAGGGTGATGGGAGACCTTCATAAGTAACCGCAGAACAGAACAGAAGGTGAGAGGTTCTTCCCAGAAGAGCAGATGGGCACTGTAGTGTTGTAGGGAGAGATAGATGACCTCTCAGAATGTCAGATCATGCTTGGGCTGAGTGCTTAGGTAAGTCAAGGGTAGCTCTTAGTCCTTTGCTCCCAAGGACTCTTGGGAAGCTGGTAGAAGTTAGCACTCTCAGTAATCAAATACCTTGACTTGCCCCTTGGAAGGAAGGCTATGATAAATCTAGACAGTGTATTAAAATGCAGAGACGTCACTTTGCCAACAAAGTTCCATATAGTCAAAGCTTTGGTTTCTCACAGTAGTCATATAGTTGTGAGAACTGGACCATAAAGAAGGCTGAGCATCAAAGAATTGATGCTTTTGAATTGTGCTGTTGGAGAAGACTCTTCTGAGTTCCTTGGACTGCAAGGAGATCAAACCAGTCAATCCCAAAGGAAATAAACCCTGGCTATTCATTGGCAGGACTGATGTTGAAGCTGAAGCTCCAACACTTCGGCCACATGATGTGAAAGCTGACTCACTGGAAAAGACCATGATTCTGGGAAAGATTGAAGACAAAAGGAGAAGGAGGTAGCAGAGAATGAGATGGTTAGATAGCATCACAAACTCAGTGGACATAAATCTGAACAAACTCGGGGAGATAGTGAAAGGCAGAGGAGTCTGGCATGTTGTAGTTCTATGGAGGGGTTGCAAACAGCCAGACATGACTTAGCAACTGAATAACAATAGTCTAGGCCAGTGATTCTAAAGTGGTTCCCAGACTTTTTGCTTAAAATGTAAATTCCAGAGACTTCGTACAGACTTGCTGGTTCTGAAACTCCAGGGATAGTTTTACCCAGAGATTTTCCTTTAATCAGGATTCTGATTTGCACTAAAATTTGAGAACCACAGGTGCAGGGCAAGGCAGGGCACTATCATGGTGGGAAAAGTCCAGATCAGGAAAGTCTGGATTCTGGTTCCAAATTGTCACTAATCAGATGTACGACCCTGAACGAATACTGTCTCTTCTTGAGCCTTGAACTCTTCATCTGCAGAACTACTTGCATTTCTACGTGATTTCTAAGTTACTGGCTCTTCTGAGAGCTTAAAGACAGTCAAGCTTCCCTTCCATTGCAACTGACTCCCCCAATCACAGCTGCAGCCTCTGTTCACTTTGGTTTCCTTACCTGTCAGTGAGGTGACAACATTATCTGCCTCAGAGAATTACTGAGAGGATTAAAATGACATTTTAAAATTTTATTTTCCTTGTGGATATTTGGGTAGATTAGAAAGTCTGAAAGGCTACACACTCTATTGTTAATTCCTTTTCTGGGTATATACACAAAAGAGTTAAAGGCAGGCAGGGACTTGAACAGATATTTGTGCACCAGTGTTCAAAATAGCATTATTCACAACAGTCAAAAGGTGGAAACAACCCAAATCTCAGATGAATAGATATACAACATGTGGATAAACAAAATAAAACGGAATATTACTCAACCCGTAAAAGGAAGGAAATTTTGACATACCCTATTACATAGATGAAATTTAAAACATTATGCTAAGCGAAAAGAACAAAGGCACATTGTATAGACACAACAGGACAGTTATTGTATTACTTTGCGTCTAAAAGAGGCAACTATAATCAGCAAATTATAGAGACAAAAATTAGAAGAGATTAGCAAGGGCTGGATGGAAAGTGGAATGGGGAGTTACTTTTTAAGAGGGGCACAGTCTCCACTTGGGAGGATGAGAAAGTTCTAGAGACGGATGGTGGTGATGGTTGCACAACAATGGAAATGTACTTAAACTGGACACTTACAAATGTTCAGAATGGTAAATTTTATGTTATGTATATTTTACCACAAAAACTAATGAACAAGGATTTTCTATGCCATACAAGAACATTTAAAGAAGGAAGCAATATAAATGCTGTTGGTTTCAGACATGGCTATGGAGCTGTTTCTGGAGGCATTTGTGAAGGTTTCTCCCTTTTCCTCCCCACCCCCTCTCTCTTTCTGCCACATACCAGTCAGCTCCCATCCTTGGTCCTTGTATTTTCCTTTCTAAATAAGAACCTCATTTTTGAAAAGTCGGGCTTCAGTTTTTAGTGGAAATTTAGGGGGAGGATTTCATTGAGATCCCACTTGCTCTGAGTATCTTTGGAACAACTAATTGCCTCTCTAACAAGTAAATATTAGTTGAGGTGAGCTGATAGCCAGGACACATGTACTATTAAGCTTTCAAAATGACGTGCAAAGTAGGTTAAAGATAAACTTGTGATACAAAGCCAAGCTGGACACAAGCAACTGGTGCGTTTGACACAAGTGGAATTCGTGGAGATTGGGACTGAATAGAGACATTTCACAAAAGCCATATTTGCAGTTCAGTATTGCACTGATAACATTTCAGAATGGAGGCAGACATGTTGTGGTCTTAGCAGCTGACACAACAAAACCAGGTATCAGAGAACAGGGGTAGGGCAGGGCAGAGAAGTGAAAGAGAACAATTGTATAAGATCCAGGAGCAAACGTAACCTCCGTCAATCAGAGGGTATTTATTGTTCCACATCCTTGATTTCCTGCTCCATGGACTTTACCTTTTCCATGGAGGGCATTTGGGAAAAATTTCAGAAATAGCCCTAGGGATTAATATAAAGAGAATTCTTAGCAGGAAACTCAATGACTTCAGCTACTCAGTGCCCCTGAATAGGCACAATATTAAGTAAACAATGGCTCAAATCAATACTTTCAACTGGTTTACTCATTCAGTTTCCCAGATATTTTCTTCATGAAGCCACAGAATCTTTCACCTAGAGAAGCTTGCAAAATAATTTTGGGACCTCAGAAGTTAGGAGAAAAAATATTTCTGCAGTATCATATACTGCTGTCATTTGTTGTTCTCATTTACTCCTTTAGTTTTGGGGGGGGTTTGGATTCTAATACTGCGTGTGTATGTTTGGTGAAGGAAAATGCAGCATTTATTGTAAAGGCACCAGTACAAGGAGGATGGGTGACTAGTGTTCTAAAACCCTGCAGTAGGGAATCTGGACCTAGAGAGGTGGGCTAGGGGAAGTGGGAAGGAGGCTCAAGAGGGAGGGGATATATGTACACATATAGCTGATTCATTTTGTTGTACAGCAGAAACTAACACAACATTGTAAAGCAATTATCCGCCAACAAAAAAAAAAAAAAAAAAAACAAGAAAGGGAATCTGTTTCCTATTTTATGCCTGGAGAAACAAACATAGATTATTTGTGATTTGGGTTTAGCATGAGTGGCCTGGGAAAAAGCTTTCTTCATTAGCAATAACATTATTATGATAGGGACAGAGTAAAGGGACAAAGTGGATGATTAAATTCCACTAGGGGATTGTAAGTATAAAAAATACAGGATATCCCTGTAAGTCAATGATTACTCAAGAAAGTAGGTTTGCTTAACCACAAAACAGGTTGTTTAGAAACAAAACCTTACAACAGAAGTGTGAGATACACTACAAAACAATATAATAATGGTGGCATGATACTCACATCCTGCCCAGTGAGCTCAATAAGTTAATGATCCCTAGGGCATGCTCTTTGCACACATAAAAATAATATTTGTAGACCTAGCTTGACCATGCTGGGACAAGAAAACTCCTCTGCCCAACCTGGAGGAGGAGCTGATGGTGGAAGCATCATGTCTACTCAAGAAAGACAGAGATCTTTCTGCCTCCACTTTTATTTTGATTATAAAACGGTAGCCCACAAGTTCTCGGGCATGGCAACCTCTCACCTGCTCACTTGTAAGCCTCACAAGTATCCTATTCCAGTAAGTTATTTCTTATCTATCACTTTGCCTCTTGCTGAATTCTTTCTGTGCTGAGACATAAGACTATGACACCAGAGTTCTTCAGAGCCTCCAAAATGACACCAAATGGTTTCAATTATAGCTAACATTTTTATTAAGCATTTTTAATGTGTCAGATACTCTGCTGAGCGCTTTACTGCATCCTATCAAACAACCCTCAGAACAACCTTATGACATATTTACTATGATCCCTATTACACAGATAGGAAAATTGATATTCAGAGAGATTAGGCTACTTTTCAAGATCACATAGCTAATAATTGGCAGCACTAAGATCTGAACTTCAGATCTCAAAGGTTAAAGGCTCAGTGCCACAAGACTGCCCCCACTTTAGATACCAGCTGCGACTCTTCACTCAGATTCAGTAATTCTCTAGGATGACTCACAGAACTCAGGAAGGTTCTATACTTATTATAACTTTATTATAAAGGATATATCTCAGGAGCAGCCAAATGGAAGAGATGCATAGGGTGGGTGTGGGGAGCGGAGCAGCAGCACAAGACGTGGAGGAGGGCACACCATCCTGCCAGCACATGGATGTGTTTGCTAACTAACCGGGTCCACCTGCTGACACACAGCAAAGCCAATCTACGGATACCAGGTTGTGGTGAAGGAAAGTACACCATTTATTGTAGGGCACCAAAGCAAGGAGCGGGCAGGAAAGCCACAGAACCATTCCAACTTGATCTCTGAGTTCAGTTCAGTTGCTCAGTCATGTCCGACTCTTTGTGACCCCATGAATCGCAGCACGCCAGGCCTTCCTGTCCATCACCATCTCCGGGAGTTCACTCAGACTCATGCCCATCGAGTCAGTGATGCCATCCAGCCATCTCATCCTCGGTCATCCCCTTCTCCTCCTGCCCCCAATCCCTCCCAGCATCAGAGTCTTTTCCAATGAGTCAGCTCTTCGCATAAGGTGGCCAAAGTACTGGAGTTTCAGCTTTAGCATCATTCCTTCCAAAGAAATCCCAGGGCTGATCTCCTTCAGAATGGACTGGCTGGATCTCCTTGCAGTCCAAGGGACTCTCAAGAGTCTTCTCCAGCACCACAGTTCAAAAGCATCAATTCTTCAGTGCTCAGCCTTCTTCACAGTACANACAGGAGTACCTGACTGGTGGAAAAGAATATATAGAACCATGCAGAACTTGGTAGGATGAAGGAACTAGGGGCAAAACAGGAGTGTTAATAGGACTGGATCTGCCCTCAGTGGGTGGGGGAACTGAAGCAGGGGTTTGATTCCCACATCGGAGCAATTGTCTGAGTCAGAGGAGAAACATTTAAGGCTGAGAGTGAAGCAGCTGATCTGTGGCAGCCTAAATGGAATGAGAAATCAGACAGTCCTTGCCAAGCCATACATACCCTGGACAGGGACACAGGTCTCCTGGAAGGCGCAGTGGCTGGGAGCTGGAGTTTAGGGATTGTGGAGCAATCGCAGGGTAAGGGCTGCTGTTGACTGTGGAGAGACAGATCAAGGGGGTGTGAGGGAGGAGATTGTGGTGGGGAATGCCTGTGGAGGAAAGCCAGGCAGTCATGAAAGTAAGGGGATACTGCTGAGTCATGCGTAGGGGGTGGAGCCATCACCATAGCCTCTCTCCCCCGATACTCCAGCATCAGCAGCTGACCAGTAGAGAGACTGGCCCACCAAATGCCTGAGGCACTGGACTACAGAGTAGAACCCCACCCACGGTGCCCCTTTAAGTGCCTGATGCACCAATCTATAGAGTAGGACCCCAGTCAGGGGGCCGCTCTATGTGCTTGAAGAACAACAGAGAAGGACCCCAGACAAGGGAGCCCTCTAAGTGTCTGAACTGGTGAAGCTACAGAGTAAGACTGGCCAAAAAGGCCTTCTAATCACCAGTGATAGGAAGCTTGAAAAAAGACTCTGATAGGGCCATAACTTCTGCAGCGGAGGCAGTCCATGTCCCTGCACATGTGGCACTGCCAGGGTCCCCTCGACCCAGGCAGCTGTGCCACCTTCACACTCAACCCTCACTGGGGCAGAGCTGCCACAGGCAAAAAAGTCTCATGTCTGCACACAGGGACGCTTTGGTCATGTCCAACTCTTTGCCACCCTGTGGATTGTGGCCTGCCAGGCTTCTCTGTCAGGGGGCTTCTCCAGGCAAGACTACTGGAATGTATTGGCCAATACTGGTTACCATACCCTTCTAGAGCACTTTATTCCCTACTACCCTAGCTGCCAAATCCCCTGAATACCTGGTCTGCCAGAACCCTCATGATCCAAGCAGCTGCACCATCTCTGCACCTGGCCCTCACAGGGGCAAACCCAAGTCTTCCAGGACAGCCTCAGAAGCAAACCCCATTGGACAACCCACATGCAGAGGTGGAAATAAAACCACATGAAACCCAGGGGCAGTATGGCTAAGGAAGAAGTCCCCAAAACTTCCCACTAGCTGTATAAGCTCCAGATTAAATCCACACAATCAACTAGGCAGACTCTGTGTTTGTGGAATATATAAAAAGACATTGAGAGCTCCCACAAAAGAAAACGCACTAGTTCTGATAGCTGTGGACATTGGAGGCAAGAACACACAGGAGTAGGACCAGATTAGAGTCTGAACTGTCCCCACAGCAGGTTGAGAGACCAGCACAGTGTTGCAGGGCATCCTAGGGAGGCGAGGTAGACTATGAGTCCCAGGGAGGGAAAGGACTTTGACAGCAGTGACTCAAGAAAAACATTTATTTTTCTTATGTTTTGACTTGTTCTGTAGTTTCTTTTGGATTTTTTTTCTTTCCTTTTTCCCCCCCTTGTGTTGTACTTGTCAATTTTATTGGGACTATGAAATCTAATTAAGCTTTTGAGCATTTTATTTTTCCTTCTCAGTCACTTTTTTTTTTTTTATTTACTGTTGTTATACACCTCTGCCTCTACATTGGGCTTTTGCAGTTCTGTGGAGTCTTCCTTTTTTTTTTTAAATCTCTTTTTTTATTTTAATTTTTTAAAACCTATTATTTTTTTCTACATTCATTCCTGTCTTTGCTTTTCCTACTGTCGTTGTCCCCTTGCAGTTAATCTTTACTGTATATAAATCTTCATCTACCTCTATCTAACTTTGCATATCTATTCTTTCTTTTTTTCTTGTTATAAACCTCGGTCTCTACATTGCACTTTTGCAGTTCTCTGTTGTTTTCTTTTTTTCTTTCTTCGCTTTTTTCCTTTTCTCATTTTTAAAAAATTTTAATGTTTATTTTTTTTAACTTTTTATATTTTTACTACTACTTGTTCCTTTGTTTGCTTTTCCTACTGTTCTCTTCCCCTTGCAGTTAATCTTTATTTTAGATAAATCTTCATCTATCTCTATTTAGCTTTGCATATCAATTCTTTCTTTTCTTTCTTTCCTTTCCTCTCAACATATTTGCTAGTTCTGTTTTCATTGCTTTATTCCCCACTTGGCACCTTGCTTTAGTTTTGCTTTCCAGTTTCTGCTTTAGTTAGTTTTTTTCTTAACTGGTAGATATAACTTTTGATTTCCTTTGTTGGCTGGGTCAAACTACTCAACTTTATTTTTGATGGACTCTTTTGATTTTGCTTATGGGTGTATATGTATATGTGTATATTACATTATTTTAATTATTATTTGCCTGATTTTGTAACCACCATTTATCTGGGGTTCATCTTTGGTTTCTCATTTTTTGGGTATTTGTTTTAATCTCACTTAATGCCATAACAAACCACTTGTGGAATCTTCATTTCTCACCAGAAATCAAGCCCTGAGACTTTGGATTGGGAGCACTGACCCCAAGACCCTAGGTTACCAGAGAATTAACCCTAGGGAGTATCAAATAGTGAAAGCTCAAACAAAGAAAACCACTGGAATACAGGACCAGGCATCATACAACCACCAGTAGCACTCTGTGCAGGATGTCACATTTAAACAACAAACAAAACAAAAACACAAAGCCAATCATCAGCAGGTAGGATTACCACCTCATTCAGTCTTGCCCATCAGAGGAAGAACAAACAAACAAACAAACAAACAAAAACTCAGCACAAATCTCACCCTATAAGAAGCTTGCACAAACCACTGGACCAAACTTAGGAGGGCAGAAACCAAAGGGAAGAAAGAATTCAATCTTGAAACCTGGGGAAAGGAGACCTCAAACACAATAAGTTAAAGAAAATAATGAAAAGAAATAGAAATGCTACACAAATGAAAAAACAAACTAGAAACACAGAAATACAAATAAATCAAGAGGAACTAGGCAAACTACCTGAAAAAGAATTCAGAATGATAGTAAAGATGATAAAAAACCTGGAGAACAAAATGGAGAAAATGCAAAAATGAATTAACAAAGACCTAGAAGAATTAAAGAATAAACATACAGGGACAACACAATTACTGAAATTAAAAAAATACTCTAAAAGGAATCAATAGCAGAATATCTGAAGCAGAAGAATGAATCAGTGAGCTGGAGGATAAAATGGCTTAAATAAGTTCTTAAGAGCAGAATAAAGTAAAAAGAATGAAAAGAACTGAGGGTAGTCTCAGAGATCTCTGGGACAATATCAAATGCAACAACATTTGAATTATAGAGGTCCCAGAAGAAGAAGAGAAAAAGAAAAGGTATGAGAAAAATTTTGAAGATATTATAGTTGAAAATTTCCCCAACATGGAAAAAGAAATAGTCAATCAAGTTCAAGAGACACAAAGAGTCCCATGTAGAATAAATCCAAGGAGAAACACACCAAGACACATACTAGTCAAACTGACAAAGGCTAAACACAGAGAAAGAATATTAAAAGTAGCGAGGGTGTTAGCCCTTCTCTAAATTTTTGGTAGAATTCAGCTGTGAAGCCATTTGGACCTGGGCTTTTGTTTGCTGGAAGATTTCTGATTACAGTTTCGATTTCCATGCTTGTGATGGGTCTGCTGAGATTTTCTATTTCTTCCTGGTTCAGTTTTGGAAAGTTGTACTTTTCTGAGAATTTGTGCATTTCTTCCGTGTTGTCCATTTTATTGGCATATAATTGCTGATAGTAGTCTCTTATGATCCTTTGTATTTCTGTGTTGTCTGTTGTGATCTCTCCATTTTCATTTCTAATTTTATTGATTTGATTTTTCTCCCTTTGTTTCTTGATGACTCTGGCTAATGGTTTGTTAATTTTATTTATCCTTTCAAAGAACCAGCTTTTGGCTTTGTTGATTTTTGCTATGGTCTCTTTTGTTTCTTTGCATTTATTTCTGCTCTAATTTTTAAGATTTCTTTCCTTCTACTAACGCTGGGGTTCTCCATTTCTTCCTTTTATAGTTGCTTTAGATATAGAGTTAGGTTATTTATTTGACTTTTTTCTTATTTCTTGAGGTATGCCTGTATTGCTATGAACGTTCCCCTTAGCACTGCTTTTACAATGTCCCACAGGTATTTGGTTGTTGCGTTTTCATTTTCATTCATTCCTATGCATATTTTGATTTCTTTTTTGATTTCTTCTGTGATTTGTTGGTTATTCAGAAGGGTGTTGTTCAGCCTCCAATGTTGGAATTTTTAATAGTATTTCTCCTGTAATTGAGATCTAGTCTTATTGCATTATGGTCAGAAAAGATGCTTGTAATGATTTAAATTTTTTTGAATTTACCAAGGCTAGATTTATGGCCCAGGATGTGATCTATCCTGGACAAACCCACAGCCAACATGATCTTCAGTGGTGAAAAATTGAAAGCATTTCCTCTAAAGTCAGGAACAAGACAAGAGTGCCCACTTGCACCACTACCATTTAACATAGTTCTGGAAGTTTTGGCCACAGCAATCAGAGCAGAAAAAGAAATAAAAGGAATCCAGATTGGAAAAGAAGAAGTAAAACTCTCACTGTTTGCAGATGACATGATCCTCTAAATAGAAAACCCTAAAGACTCCACCAGAAAGTTACTAGAGCTAATCAATGAATATAGTAAATTTGCAGGTTATAAAATCAACACACAGAAATCCTTTGTGTTCCTATACACTAATAATGAAAAAGTAGAAAGAGAAATTAAGGAAACAATTTCATTAACCATTGCAACAAAAAGAATAAAATACTTAGGAATATATCTACCTAAAGAAACTAAAGACCTATGTATAGAAAATTGTAAAACACTGGTGAAAGAAATCAAAGAGGACACTAATAGATGGAGAAATATACCATGTTCCTGGATCGGAAGAATCAATATATTGAAAATGAGTATACTACCCAAAGCAATCTACAGATTCAATGCAATTCCTATCAAGCTACCAGCGATATTTTTCACAGAGCTAGAACAAATAATTTCACAATTTGTATGGAAATACATAAAACCTCAAAAGGCCAAAGAAATCTTGAGAAAGAAGAATGAAACTGGAGGAATCAACCTGCCTGACTTCAGGCTTTACTACAAAGCCACAGTCATCAAGACAGTATGGTACTGGCACAAGGACAGAAATACAGATCAATGGAACAAAATAGAAAGCCCAGAGATAAATCCACACGCCTATGGACACCTTATCTTCGACAAAGGAGGTAAGAATATACAATGGATTAAAGACAATCTCTTTAACAAGTCGTGCTGGGAAAACTGGTCAACCACTTGTAAAAGAATGAAACTAGATCACTTTCTAACACCATACACAAAAATAA
>SJXQ01000685.1:0-95898 GCA_006408695.1 Aepyceros melampus | reverse complement strand
TAAGACCAGAAAGTATAAAACTCCTAGAGGAGAACATAGGCAAAACACTCTCCGACATAAATCACAGCAGGATCCTCTATGACTCACCTCCCAGAATACTGGAAATAAAAGCAAAAATAAACAAATGGGATCTAATTAAAATTAAAAGCTTCTGCACAACAAAGGAATCTATAAGCAAGGTGACAAGGCACCTTTTCACCTTGTCACAAGGGATTTCTGTGACAAGGCAGCCTTCTGAATGGGAGAAAATAATAGCAAATGAAGCAACTGACAAACAACTAGTCTCAAAAATATACAAGAAACTCCTGCAGCTCAATTCCAGAAAAATAAATGACCCAATCAAAAAATGGGCCAAAGAACTAAACAGACATTTCTCCAAGGAAGACATACAGATGGCTAACAAACACATGAAAAGATGCTCAACATCACTCATTATCAGAGAAATGCAAATCAAGACCACAGTGAGATACCATTTCACACCAGTCAAAATGGGTGCGATCCAAAAGTCTACAAGCAATAAATGCTGGAGAGGGTGTGGAGAAAAAGGAACCCTCTTACACTGTTGGTTAGAATGCAAACTAGTACAGCCACTATGGAGAAGAGTGTGGAGCTTCTTTAAAAAACTGGAAATAGAACTGCCTTATGACTCAGCAATACCACTGCTGGGCATACACACCGAGGAAACCAGAATTGAAAGAGACACGTGTACCCCAGTGTTCATCACAGCACTGTTTATAATAGCCAGGACATGGAAGTAACCTAGATCTCCATCAGCGGATGAATGGATAAGAAGGCTGTGGTACATATACACAATGGAGTATTACTCAGCCATTAAAAAGAATACATTTGAATCAGTTTTAATGAGGTGGATGAAACTTGAGCTGATTATACAGAATGAATTAAGCCAGAAAGAAAAACACCAATACAGTATACTAACACATATATATGAAATTCAGAAAGATGGTAACAATAACCCTGTATGCGAGACAGCAAAAGAGACACAGATGTATAGAACAGTCTTTTGGACTCTGTGGGAGAGGCAAAAGGAGAGGGAGAGAGTGGAATGATTTGGGAGAATGTCATTGAAACGTGTATAATATCATATAAGAAACGAATCGCCAGTCTAGGTTTGATGCAAGTTACAGGATGCCTGGGGCTGGTGCACTGGGATGACCCAGAGAGATGGTATGGGGAGGGGGATTCAGGATTGGGAACACGTGTATACCTGTGGTGGATTCATGTTTATGTATGGAAAAACCAATACAGTATTGTAAAGTAAAATAAAGTAACAACAACAACAACAACAAAAAAGCAGTAAGGGAAACCCCAAACATTTAACTGCTGATCTTTCAGCAGAAACTCTGCAGGCCCGAAGGGAATGACAAGATATATATAAAGTACTGAAAGGGAAAAATCTACAAACAAGATTACTGTACCTGGCAAGGATCTCATACAAAACTGATGGAGAAATAAAAAGCCTTTCAGACAAGCAAAAGTTAAGAAAATTTAGTACCACCAAACCAGCTTTACAACAAATGTTAAAGGGACTTATACAGTCAGGAAATGCTGTAAGAGAAAGAAAAGATCTACAAAGTTAACCCCAAACAATTAAGAAAATGGCAATAGGTACATACATATCAATAATTACTTTAAATGTAATGGATTAAATCCTCCAACCAAAAGATAGATTAGCAGAATGGATACAAAAACAAGAGCTATGTATACACTGTCTACAAGAAACCCACTGCAGACCTAAAGACACATATAGACTGAAAGTGAGAGGTTAGAAATATATATTCCATGCAATCTGGAGGTAAAAGAAAGCCAGAGTAGCAATCCTCATACCAGACAAATAGACCATAAAATAAATAAGATTACAAGAGATAAGGAAGGACCTACATAATGATCAAGGGATAAATCCAAGAGGAAGACATAACAATTGTGAATATTTATGAATCCAACATAGGATCACCTCAATACATAAGGTGTTTGTAAATAAGACAAACACTAACAGACATAAAAGGAGAAATTGACAGTAACACAATAATAGTAGGAGACTTTAATACCTGACTCACATCAATGGACAGATCATCAAAACAGAAAATTATTAAGGAAACACAAGTCTTAAATGATACATTATATGAGCTGGGTCTCATTGATATCTTTAGGACATTCCATCCAAATGCAGGAGAATAAACCTTCTCAAGTGCACATGGAAGATTCTCCAGGATAGACCACATCTTGGGTCACAAGTCAAACCTCATTAAATTTAAGAAAATTGAAATTGTATCAAGCATCTTCTATGACCACAACACCGTGAGACTAGATTTCAATTACAAGAGAAAAACTGTAAAATACACAAACACATGGAGATTAAACAATACATTTCTAAATATCCAACAGGTTATTGAAGAAATCAAAAGGAAAATAAAAAAATTCTAGAAACAAATGACAATGAAACCATGACAACTCAAAACCTATGGGATGCAGCAAAAGCAGTTCTTTGTTTGTTGTTGTTACTTTATTTTACTTTACAATACTGTATTGGTTTTGCCATACATCAACATGAATCCGCCACAGGTGTACATGAGTAAGAGGGAAGTTTATAGCAATAAATCCTATCTCAAGAAACAAGAGAAACATCGAATAGACAACCTGATTTTACACCTGAAACAACTGGAAAAAGAACAAAACCCCCCAAAATTAACAGAAGGAAATAAGTCATAAAAATCAGACCAGAAATAAAGGGGAAAAAATGAAAGAAACAGTAGTAAAGATTAATAAAACTAACAGCTGGGTCTTTGAGTAGATAAGGAAAATTTACAAGCCTTTAGCCAGACTCATCAAGAAAAAAAGAGAAAAATCAAATCAACAAAATTAGAAATGAAAAAGGAGAGCTTACAACAGTGCAGAAATACAAGGGATTATAAGAGACTATTATTAAACAACTATATGGCAATAAAGTGGGTAACCTGGAAGAAATGGACAGATTATTAGAAAAGCTCATCTTCCAAGACTGAACCAGGAAGAAGTAGAAATTTTGAACAACTCAATTACAAGCACTGAAATTGAAGCTGGCTTCACAGGAGAATTCTATCAAACATTTAGGAAAGAGCAAATGCCTACCCTTCTAAGACTCGTTCAAAAAACTGCAGAGAAAGGAACATTTCCAAACTCATTCTACAAGGCCACCATCACTCTGATTCCAAAACCAAAGACAACACACACACAAAATGAAAACTACAGGCCAATATCACTGATGAACATAGATGCAAAAATCCTCAACAAAATTTTAGCAAACAGAATTCAGCAACACATCAAAAAGTTCATACACCATGATCAACTTGGGTTCATTCTAGGGATGCTTCAATATATGCAAATCAATCAATGTGATACACCATATTAACAGATTGAAAGATAAAACCGTATGATAACCTGAATAGATGTAGAAAAACTCTTTGACAGATTCAGCATCCATTTATTCAGCATCCAAAACTCTTCATAAAATGGGCATAGAAGGAACCTACCTCAACATCGTAAAGGCCATATGTGATAAACCTATAGCAAACATTATTCACGATGGTGAAAAACTGAAAGCATTTCCCCTAAGATCAGGAACAAGACAAGGGTGTCCACTTTCACCACTGTTATTCAACATAGTTTTTGAAGTCCTAGCTACAGCAATCAGAGAAGGCAAAAAAAGAAATCCAAATCAGAAGAGAAGATGTAAAACTCACTGTCTGCAGATGACATGATACTGTACATAGAAAACCCTAAAGACAGTATCAGAAAATTACTGGAGCTAATCAGTGAATTTAGCAAAGTTGCATGATTCAAAATCAATACACAAAAATCACTTGCATTTCTATATACTAATAATGAAAAATCAAAAATACAAATTAAGGAATCAATTCCATCCACCATTGCAACAAAAAGAATTAAACATCTAGGAATAAACTTATCTAAGGAAACAAAAGAACTATACACAGAAAATTATAAGACACTGATGAAAGAAATAAAAGATGACATAAACAGATGGAGAGATATTCCATGTTCCTGGAAGAATCAATATTGTGAAAATTACTATACTACCAAATGCAATCTAAAGATTCAGTGTGATTCCTATCAAATTACCAATGACATTTTTCACAGAACTAGAACAAAAAATTTCATATTTCATATGGAAACACAAAAGACCCTAAATAGCCAAAGCAGTCTTGAGAAAGAAGAATGGAGCTGGAGGAATCAACCTTCCCAACTTCAGATTATATTACAATGCTACAGTCATCAATACAATCAATGCTACACCATAGGGCTTCCTTCATGGCTCAGATGGTAAAGAATCTGCCTGCAATGCAGGAGACCCAGATTCAATCCCTGGGTTGGGAAGATCCCCTGAAGGAGGAAATGGCAACCCACTCCAGTATTCTTTCTGGAGAATTGCATGGACAGAGGAGCCTGGCAGGCTACAGTCCACCGGGTCACAAAGAGTCAGACATGACTGAGTGATTAACATTTATACAATCATCAAGACAGTATGGTACTGACACAAAAACAGAAATATAGACCAATGGAACAAGATAGAAAGTCCAGAAATAAACCCATTCACCTACAGATACCTTATTTTTTACAAAGGAGGCAAGAATATACAATGGGGCAAAGACAGCCTCTTCAATAAATTGTGCTGGGAAAACTGGACAGCTACATGTAAAAGAATGAAATTAGCACAATTCCTAACACCATACATAAAGATAAACTCAAAATGGATTAAAGACCTAAATGTAAGACCAGAAACTATAAAACTCTTAGAGGAAAACAGGCCAAACACTCGATGAGATGAATCAAAGCAAGATCCTCTATGATCCACCTCCTAGAGTAATGGAAATAAAAACAAAAGTAAACAAGTGGGACCTGATTAAACTTAAAAGCTTTTGCACAGCAAAGGAAACTATAAGCAAGGTGGAAAGACAACCCTCAGAATGGGAGAAAGTAATGGCAAATGAAACAACTGACAAAGGATTAATTTCCAAAATATACAAGCAGCTTATACAACTCAATGCCAGGAAAAAAAAAAAAAAAAACTCAAAAAATGAGAAAAAGACCTAAATAGACATTTCTCCAAAGAAGACATACAGATGGCTAAGAAACACATGAAAAGATGCTCGACATCGCTCATTATTAGAGAAATGCAAATCAAAACTTCAATGAGATAGCACCTCACACCAGTCAGAATGGCCATCACCAAAAAGTCTACAAACAATAAATGCTGGAGAGGGTGTGGAGAAAAGGGAATAGTCTTGCACTGTTGGTGGAAATGTAAATTGATACAGCCACTATGGAAGATGGTAGGGAGATTTCTTAAAAAACTAGGAATAAAACCACCATCAGTTCAGTTCAGTTCAGTCGCTCAGTCGGGTCCGACTCTTTGTGACCCCATGAATCACAGCATTCCAGGCCTCCCTGTCCATCACCAACTCCCAGAGTTTACCCAAACTCATGTCCATCGAGTTGGTGATGCCATCCAGCCATTTCATCCTCTGTTTTCCCCTTCTCCTCCTGCCCCCAATCTTTCCCAGCATCAGAGTATTTTCCAATGAGTCAACTCTTCACATGAGGTGGCCAAAGTATTGGAGTTTCAGCTTGAGCATCAGTCCTTCCAGTGAACACCCAGGATTGATCTCCTTTAGGAGGAATTGGTTGGATCTCCTTGCAGTCCAAGGGACTCTCAAAGTCTTCTCCAACACTACAGTTCAAAAGCATCAATTCTTTGGCACTCAGCTTTCTTCACAGTCCAACTCTCACATCCATACATGACTACTGGAAAAACCATAGCCTTGACTAGACGGACCTTTTTTGGCAAAGTAATGTCTTTGCTTTTCAATATGCTATCTAGGTTGGTCATAATTTTCCTTCCAAGGAGTAAGCGTCTTTTAATTTGATGGCTGTAATCACCATCGGTGGTGATTTTGGAGCCCAAAAAAATAAAGTCTGACACTGTTTCTACTGTTTCCCCAATCTATTTCCCTTGAAGTGATGGGACTATGATTTTAGTTTTCTGAATGTTGAGCTTTAAGCCAACTTTTTCACTCTCCTCTTTCACTTTCATCAAGAGGCTTTTTAGTTCCTCTTCACTTTCTGACATAAGAGTGGTGTTATCTGCATATCTGAGTTTATTAATATTTCTTCCAGCAATCTTGATTGCAGCTTGTGCTTCTTCCAGCCAGGCATTTCTCATGATGTACTCTGCATAGAAGTTAAATAAGCAGGGTGACAATATACAGCCTTGATGGACTCCTTTTCCTATTTGGAACCAGTCTGTTTTTCCATGTCCAGTTCTAATTGTTGCTTCCTGACCTGCATACAGATTTCTCAAGAGGCAGGTTAAGTCGTCTGGTATTCCCATCTCTTTCAGAATTTTCCACAATTTATTGTGGTCCACACAGTCAAAGTCTTTGGCATAGTCAATAAAGCAGAAATAGATGTTTTTCTGGAACTCTCTTGCTTTTTCCATGATCCAGCCACCCAGCAGTCCCACTCCTAGGCATATACCCTGAAGAAACCAAAATGGAAAGAGACACATGTATCCCCTTTGTTCACTGCAATACTATTTACAATAGATAGAAAATGGAAGCTACCTAGATGTTTCATCAACAGTTGAATGGATAAAGATGTTGTGGTACATATACACAATGGAATATTACCCAGCCATATAAAGGAATGCATTTGAGTCAGTTCTATTAAGGTGGATGAATCCTTTGTTCACTGCAATACTATTTACAATAGATAGAAAATGGAAGCTACCTAGATGTTTCATCAACAGTTGAATGGATAAAGATGTTGTGGTACATATACACAATGGAATATTACCCAGCCATATAAAGGAATGCATTTGAGTCAGTTCTGTTAAGGTGGATGAACCTAGAACCTATTTTACGGAGTGAAGTAAGTCAGAAAGAGAAAGGTAAATATTGTATTCTAAGGCATACATATGGAATCTAGAAAAATGGTACTGAAAAATTTATTTACAGGGCAACAATGGGGAAACAGACATAGAGAATAGACTTATGGACACGGGGAGAGGGGAGGAGAGGGTGAGATGTACAGAAAGAGTAACATGGAAACATACATTCCCATATGTAAAATAGATAGCCTATGGGAATTTGCTGTATGGCTCAAGAAATTGAAACAGGGGCTCTGTATCAACCTAGAGGGGTGGGATTGGGATAGAGATGTGAGGGAGTGTCAAAAGAGAGCAGATATATGTATACCTATGGCTGATTACATGATTAGACAAAATGGCATCTCACCGTCTGGATCTGCAATTTCAACCCAAGAGCTCAATTTGCTGCTCACCTGTCACTTGCTTCCTTTTCTTCCCTCTAGGAGAAGGAGTTGATAAGGTATAAGCAAAGTGATGCTTTTACACAAGTCAGCAGCAAAGGCCCTCTGAAACTAAAGTGCAAATATTCAAAAGGCTCGTCCATATAGGGCTCCTCCAAAGAACAAAACCTATCTCAATGTCAAAGAGAAAACAAGCCAAACATTTTGCACCTGTGCTGACTTCAGCAAATCAGCTTTCCTCACCCAGTGAGAAAAAAGATCTTCACGACCCAGATAATCATGATGATGTGATCACAATCTAGAGCCAGACATCTTGGAGTGTGAAGTCAAGTGGGCCTTAGAGAGCATCACTACGAACAAAGCTGGTGGAGGTGATGGAATTCCAGTTGAGCTCCTTCAAATCCTGAAAGATGATGCTGTGAAAGTGCTGCACTCAATATGCCAGCAAATTTGGAAAACTCAGCAGTGGCCACAGGACTGGAAAAGGTCAGTTTTCATTCCAATTCCAAAGAAAGGCAATGCCAAAGAATGCTCAAACTACCGCACAATTGCACTCATCTCACATGCTAGTAAAGTAATGCTCAAAATTCTCCAAGCCAGTCTTCAGCAATACATGAACCGTGAACTCCCTGATGTTCAAGCTGGTTTTAGAAAAGGCAGAGGAACCAGAGATCAAATTGCCAACATCCGCTGGATCATGGAAAAAGCAAGAGAGTTCCAGAAAAACATCTATTTCTGCTTTATTGACTATGCCAAAGCCTTTGACTGTGTGGATCACAGTAAACTGTGGAAAATTCTGAAAGAGATGGGAATACCAGACCACCTGACCTGCCTCTTGAGAAATCTGTATGCAGGTCAGGAAGCAACAGTTAGAACTGGACATGGAACAACAGACTGGTTCCAAATAGGAAAAGGAGTACGTCAAGGCTGTATATTGTCACCCTGCTTATTTAACTTATATGCAGAGTACATCATGAGAAATGCTGGACTGGAAGAAACACAAGCTGGAATCAAGATTGCTGGGAGAAATATCAATAATCTCAGATATGCAGATGACACCACCCTTATGGCAGAAAGTGAGGAGGAGCTAAAAAGCCTCTTGTTGAAAGTGAAAGAGGAGAGTGGAAAAGTTGGCTTAAAGCTCAACATTCAGAAAACGAAGATCATGGCATCCAGTCCCATCACTTCATGGGAAATAGATGGGGAAACAGTGTCAGACTTTATTTTGGGGGGCTCTAAAATCACTGCAGATGGTGACTGCAGCCATGAAATTAAAAGACGCTTACTCCTTGGAAGAAAAGTTATGACCAACCTAGATAGTATATTCAAAAGCAGAGACATTACTTTGCCGACTAAGGTCCATCTAGTCAAGGCTATGGTTTTTCCTGTGGTCATGTATGGTTGTGAGAGTTGGACTGTGAAGGAGGCTGAGCACCGAATAATTGATTCTTTTGAACTGTGGTGTTGGAGAAGACTCTTGAGAATCCCTTGGACTGCAAGGAGATCCAACCAGTCCATTCTGAAGGAGATCAGCCCTGGGATTTATTTGGAAGGAATGATGCTGAAGCTGAAGCTCCAGTACTTTGGCCACCTCATGCGAAGAGTTGACTCATTGGAAAAGATTCTAATGCTGGGAAGGATTTGGGGGCAGGAGGAGAAGGGGACGACCGAGGATGAGATGGCTGGAAGGCATCACAGACTCAATGGACGTGAGTCTGAGTGAACTCCAGGAGTTGGTGTTGGACAGGGAGGCCTGGCGTGCTGCGATTCATGGGGTCGCAAAGAATGGGACACGACTGAGTGACTGAACTGAACTGAATGATAATATTTTCTGGTGAATATTTTTTCTATAGGCAAGTTTTATTGCTCTTTTTACATTCTGAAAACATGGTATTGTGTGTGCGTGTGGTGTCTGTTCCTCTTCTCTTTCACATACTACATTATGTTTTATTCTTTGGGGACCAGCTCTTCTCTTTTTTTACAAGAAGCACATGATGGGGAAGATGAAGACTGTTTCCTCTACTTCTTGAACCTGAGCTGGTTCCAGGAGATTTCTATTGCCATACCTCAACTTCTAAAGGTTCTACTCTGCTGTTGCCATGAGCAGACAGCAGCTGCCTTGGGGGATTCCCTAATATCCAGATTTGTTTTTGATTGTTGTATGGTCTTCTCTTCCTCTGCAGCCTGAGCCCTCTCTGCGTCTCCCTGTGCTCCTTCTCCTCACAGTAGTTCCAGTCAGAATGGGTCCTTCTCCAGGTTTGATGGTTCATTTTCCCATGCTTTCCCTACTCTTCTCCTTAACTTTTATTATACCCCAGCACAGTTTTATTCAAGGCTCTGCTACCAGCTCTGAATTCAGCATTTTTACACAAAATTTTTAGTTTCAGATGTCTCTTCTGCCTTTGTTGAAAATCAAATTTGCATTTTTCTTATTGTCCTTGTTTCCTTTATAGCTTTTTAGAGAAAGAAAATGATTTAAAGCTAAGCTTCCACCAATTTTTGCTGGAAATTGAGACATGTTGTGCAAAGTTTCCTCTGTTTTACTTATCATATGACTCTAGAGCAATTATTTAAATTCTTTGTACTGCTTTGTCTTATCTTCAAAGTGGATTAGGTAATATCTAGTAATGCTCATTTAGGAATACACTGAGATACTAAAGTTGGTATAATATCTGCTATGCAGTTTATTCTATTGTAACTGCTTCATAATAATAATGGATGATGCTGACAATGGTCCTGGAAGTCCAAGTCTATGTTTACTTACTGATAGGGAAGTCAAAGACCTGGTTTGAGTTAGTATGACATTTTTAGGTAGCATATTATAAACTTTCCACTCTGCCATTCTCCTTTTTCCTTTCATTAACTGGACCTGCAAATATTTGGTTTGATTGAGTAAAAATAATATTACAAATATGAGTATTTAATAATTGAGACTAATTACCACGTAGAAATATAAAAATTAGGCACTAATTTGGAATGTCCAATTAATTTCATTATTTATTTTATTATAGTACTAAACCAGTTTATGTCACTCACTTGGCTCATCTCTAATTATGATATATTTTTAGAATTAAGAGCAAAATGAGTTATATGTGTCTACATTTATTATAACTTTAAAAAAGAATCCACAGTTCATGATGATTTGGTTACCCAAACCAAAAAAATTGTTTTCTTCCCCACTGGGATGACTTCCAGTCTTTTTCTTAACCAAAATGTCCACCAAGCTCATTTTAAAATTATTTGATTTTTTTCTTATTCTTCTCTTTTATGCTAACTACTTCTGAGAAGATGTGGAAGTTTGTCTGTCTTTGAAGTGATCACGTACATTTTCTGTATTTATATGTAATCTTAATTTAAATATAGAAACTCTCCACAATTTCATTGGTATCTCATCTTAAACAGAAGTATAATTCCTTTCACTCAAAGTCTAAATCAAATATCATTTCCTCAGTGAAGCCTTCCTTGACTTTCCCAGTGCAATTAAAGAACTTTATTTTCCTTCTGGGGCACTGTCCACTTTATGCTGTTTTGTGTACAGCACATGGCATTTAGTATAGAATGAGATGCATTTGTATCTTAACTAGATTCTATGTTTCTTTGAAATGTTTACTGTTTCTTTCCACATCCTCAGAACCTGGTATAATGTCTGGCATTGAGAATTACTCAATATTTGTCATATGAATGAATATATTCCTGGAATATGCTCCTAAAATAATTTTGAATCATTAAAAGTTCATCCCAGTAAATGTCATGATAACATTGAAGATATGATTTTCAACTCTTGAGCATTATAACAATAGCTAGATATATGACCTAGGCAAAGCAATGCAATCTGTATGGTCTTCATTTATTTATTTGTAAAATGAAAGGTTTGGAGAATATGATCTCTAGAGATCCTTATGTCTCTAAAATATTTATAACTTCATGATGCTTAAGAATTGAATAAATGGGAGAGGTTGATCACATGTGTTTTCAGCCCCACTTTCTCTATCAATTTGTTTCTGGAATGACAACATTAAAATAAGTCCACATATGTTGACTAGATAAACCTAGGTTACTCAATATTTGTCATATGAATGAATATATTCCTGGAATATGCTCCTAAAATAATTTTGAATCATTAAAAGTTCATCCCAGTAAATGTCATGATAACATTGAAGATATGATTTTCAACTCTTGAGCATTATAACAATAGCTAGATATATGACCTAGGCAAAGCAATGCAATCTGTATGGTCTTCATTTATTTATTTGTAAAATGAAAGGTTTGGAGAATATGATCTCTAGAGATCCTTATGTCTCTAAAATATTTATAACTTCATGATGCTTAAGAATTGAATAAATGGGAGAGGTTGATCACATGTGTTTTCAGCCCCACTTTCTCTATCAATTTGTTTCTGGAATGACAACATTAAAATAAGTCCACATATGTTGACTAGATAAACCTAGGTGTCTATGGGTAATGAATTCTAGAGCATACAGAAAGAAAGAGTCAAAAACTTCCCTAAGCATGGTTTGAATTAATTATGAGAGTGGCAAATTATAGAATATGTAGTGATTAAAAAATTATATAAAGACCTCAATAAAATATAATTCCACACCCATTAGAAAGGCTAATATTAGAAAGACTAATAATACTAAATTTTTATTAGAATGTGGAACAACTGAAATTTTCATTTATTACTGATGAAAATATAAAGTGCACCATTTAATCACTTTAGAGAAAAGTTTGGGATTTTAAAAATAAAACAAACCTACCTATGATCTGACAATTTCTCTTTTAGGTATTTTTTAATTAAGTTATTAAGATGACCATACAGTAAAGCTGATTTTTGCCATTGAATTTTAACACATAAGTAGATGATGTAGTTGGTCCCAAATCAGGGTAAAATTTTATCACCCCAATTTCAGTGTTATTCCTTTGTAGTCACTCTCTCTCCACAACCTACCCTTGGCAACCGCTCAACTCTTCTCTGTCATATCATTTTTTCCCCCAAAATATTATATAAATGGAATCATGCAGCATGTCATCTTCTGAGGCAAGCTTCTTTAACTCACCATAATGACTTGAAGATTCATTCAAGCTGTTACATATATCAATAATTCTGTTTTTCAAACTTCTAAGGAGTGTTTCATTTTTTGGATGTACTATGACTTGCTTACACATTCACCTATGAGGTATATTTCAATTCTTTGCAATTTTTTGTAGTTGTGAATAGAATGACTGTGAACATCTGTGTACAAGTATTTGTGTAATGATAAGTTTTCTTGTAAATATTTCTCTACAGTGCATGCCTAGGAGTGGGGTGGCTGGCTTATATGTTAAGTATATGTTTGGCTTTATTAGAAAGTATGATTCTCTTTTCTGAAACGTCTACACCATTTTGCATGACCACCAGCCCTGGATGGGAGTCCCAGTTGTTCTGCATGCTTGCCTGAACATGGTGTTGTATTTTTCTATCTTGGTTATTCTAACAGAAATTTAGTGGGCTCTCATTCTAGTTTTAGTTTGCATTTCCCTAATGGCTAGTAATATTGTACATTTTAAAAAGTACTTATTTTTTCATTCATATCCTCTTGGTAGAGAGTCTCTTTAAGTCTTCAGCACACTTTTTAACTGGGTTATTTCCTTTTCTGCCACTGAGTTTTGAGGGTTCTATATACTCTGTTCTCTGTTAGATGCGTGATCTGTGAATATTTCCTCACATATGTCATTTGTCTTTTCATTCTCTTAAAAGTGTCTTTTACAGAACAAACATTTTTGTTTTGATGAGTAAGATTCATTTAACTTTTATTGATTCAGGTTTTATGTCATATCTAAAAAATCTTTAACCTAAATCACAAACATCTTCTCATGGAAGTTTTGTAGTTTTAAGCTATATGTTTAGAACTATGGTTAATTTATAGTTAAATTTTGTATAAAATGCAAGGCTTACATCTAACTTAATTTTGTTGCTTTTGGATGTCAAATTATTCCAATGCAGTTTATTGAAAAAGTATTCTTACTTCTTTAAATTATCTTTGCAAATTTGTAAAAAAAGAAATCATTGACCATCTTTGTCTGGGTCTAATTTTTGATACTATTCAGCTTCATTAATTTATATATCTATTTCTTTATCATTACCACACTATTTTGTAGAGTGTAGTAATTCTGATCATCAGGTGATATGATTGCTTCAACTTTATTTTTGTTTCCAAAAGTGTTTTCACTATTCTAGGTTGTTATGACATTTCTAAACTGATTTAATACTTCAAATAGTTTTTTATGAATTCTATTGTATTTTCTAGGTAGGTAGTTTTGTCTTTTGTGAACAGGGGCAGTTCTATTTCTTCTTTACAAATCTGTATACAGTTTGTTCCCTATGGGAAAATGAGTTCCATTCTGAGAGTGCGACCATAAGCCCAGTTTGTAAGTTCAACAATGTTAGCCTAGGTACCCAAGTAACACAGTCAGCTATGTAGTAGGTACTGTGATAGGCTCATAATGCTTTTCATAAAAATAATACACGAAAACAAACAAACACAAAACATTTTAATCTATAGTACCTTGAAAAGTAGGAGCTGGCATCGAATGAACAGGCAGTAAAAGTTACTGATTGGAGGAGGGCAAGGTGTGGAAATTGACAGAGTGAAAATGGTAGAGCTATGCCAGCCGACAGAGCTCCTCAACAACAGGAGACAGAGGATAAGCTACAGTGTCACTCATGCCTGATGTTGATGAAACAGACCTTTGCATCTTCGGAAGTTCACAGCTTAAAGATTTGTATGCAGAGGACTTCCTGTACATTTCTTTCTCCCTTTCACGCTTCCTTTCCTTCTTTCTATCTCGTTTGCTTTGTTGCTCTGGCCAAGACTTCCAGTATGGTGACAAGGAGTGGTATGAACAAATATTTAAGAAGATAAAAATAAACCCAAAGCAAAGACAAGAGAGGAAATAATAAAGAGCAGAAATCAACGAAACTGAAAAGCAATTATCTCTATATGTTTTAGGGGGACAGCAGCATCTTTTACTCTTAGTTCAGTTCAGTCACTCAGTCATATCTGACTCTTTGCGACCCATGAATCGCAGCACGCCAGGCCTCCCTGTCCATCACCAACTCCCGGAGTTCACTCAAACTCACGTCCATCGAGTCAGTGATGCCATCCAGCCATCTCATCCTCTGTCATCCCCTTCTCCTCCTGCCCCCAATCCCTCCCAGCATCAGAGTCTTTTCCAATGAGTCAACTCTTTGCATGAGGTGGCCAAAGTACTGGAGTTTCAGCTTTAGCATCAGTCCTTCTAAAGAAATCCCAGGGCTGATCTCCTTTAGGGTGGACTAGTTGGATCTCCTTGCAGTCCAAGGGACTCTCAAGAGTCTTTACTCTTAAACATGATGTTAACTGCAGGTTTTATGAATGTGCTCTTTACCATGATTTTTCTCCATCACTGGATATAATCATGTGACCATTTTTTCTTCTTTAAGAACTTTTAGCATGGTAGATGACATTGCCCCATTTTTGAATATTGTATCATATTGTTTTTCCTGGATACACCTCACTTTATCATGGTATACTGTTATTGTTATATTACTATATTGCTGAATTTGATATGCTAGTACTTTGTTTAGGATTTTGGCTTATAGTTTTCTTGTGTTGTCCTTATTTGGTCTCAGGGTAGCCCTGTAATGAGCTTGGAAATGTTCCTTATTCTATGTCTTGAGGAAAAATATATAGATTTTTTGTTATTGCTCATATATATGTTTGGGTCTAGAGATTTCTTTTTTTATAATATTTTAAATATGAATTAATTTTCTTTAATCATCACACAATCATCTATTTATCTATTTTCATCTTCGTTGAGTTTTGTTAGTGTAAAAGTTTCCTGAGGAATTGGTTTATCTCATTTAAGCTATTGAATTTGTGCAGGTAATTGTTCATAATAATTTTTGTTATCCTTTAATATCTGTTGGATCTCTAGTGATATCTTTATTTTTTTTTAGTTTTGAATATACACTGTTTTTTATTTTTATTTTTTTCTTTAATTAATTTTTATTTTTTAGTTTGTTTTGCTTTACGATACTGTATTCGTTTTGCTACACATCGACATGAATCAGCCACGAGTGTACATGAACTCCCAATCCCGACCCCCACCTCCCCCTTCCCGCCCCACACCCTCTCTCTGGATTATCCCCGTGCATCAGTCCCAAGGATCCTGCAACCTGCATCAAACCTGGACTGGCGATTCATTTCACTTATGATATCACACATGTTACTAGTGATATCTTTAATTTCATTCCTGGTATTGGTAGTTGGTATCTCAGATCTCTATGTTATCTGTTTTGCCAAAGGTTTACTAAATTAATGGATGTCTTAAGGAACTAGCTTTTGGTTTCAATGATCTGTTTTATTTTTCAGTTTTAGTTTCATTGATTTCTGCTCTTTATTATTTCTTCTCATCATTGTTTGGGGTTTATTTTTATCTTCTTAGTTTCTTAAGGTTGAAGCTTACATTATTTGTGAACTTCCTTCATTTTAAATATAAACATTAAATGCTATAAATTTCTCTCTAAACATTGTTTCAGCTGCATCACATAAATTTTAATATGTTCCATTTTCATTTTATTTAAGTTCAAAATATTTTTTAATTTACCTTGAAACTTCCTCTTTGACCTATGGATATTTTAGAAATATGTTGTCTGAATTCCAAGTGTTTGTGTATTTTCCTATTATCTTTGTGTTATGATTCCTGAGATTGATTTCATTATTGTCAGACAGCATATTTTGTATGACTTTGTTTCTTTTTAAGTGTTATGACTCAGGATATGATCAGGTGAATGTTCCAGGTGCAACCGAAACGAAACCTACTCTGCTGTGTTCAGATGCATGACTCTGTAATATTTCAGCTGGTTGATATTCAGTTCTTCTACATCTTTGCAATTTTTCTTTCTACCTCTATTTATTATCGTGGGAGGAGTGCTGAATTCCAACTCCAGCTCTCCAAATTTGCTGTGGATTTATCTATTCCAGAACTAGAGAGATTCTTCTGAAGCTCTCTCTGTATGCATCATGTCATCTACTTCTGGTTTCAGACGGTCTTGCATCCATACTAAGGGATACTGAAGTAGAAATGGGAAACTTGCCTCCAGCTTGGTGGTGCTTCAAATTTTCTTTTTTATTTTTTTAAATTATTTTTTATTTGGGGTTTGTCATATTTTTTTCATGATTAGATTTAGATTATGTTTTCTTAGCCAGATTACTACTCCTGGTTCTTTTATGCATTTTTCATTAAATATATTCTTTCTTTTTTGTTCCAAAAAGGACACAAAACTTGGAAGTGATTAAAGCAATATGAAAAATAAGGTTACATCACACTTGTGGGGAGTGTATTGTCTGGTATTATGTAGTTAATTTTAAATATGTCTAGTAGATTCTATTTGACATGCCCATCTAGAAAATAATATGTGCATATTTTTGATTTATACATGAATTATGCACTGCACAGTTGCACTGATAATCTTAGCAGTTACTGATAATAATAACATGACTTCATTTGCATAAATACAACTTATTTTCTCCATAAGTTAGGAAAGAGATGTTCTCATTAAAAGACGTTAGCATGTAAAATCTCTCTGGACCTGAGATTCTTAGCTTTTAAACTTCTGCTGTTAGGCTGTGAGCACTTGAAATTAGGGTTCCAGTCTTACTTATGTGTCCCCAGTATTTATTATAGTGCTTGATGAACAGTAGTAAAGGTAATAGGTAATATTTTATATACTACTGTGTATCAGATAATGTTTGAACATTTTACATGTACAACTTTATAAAGCTAATACTGTTTCTATCCCCATTTTAAGGTAAGAAAACTGAGTCATAGAGATTAATAATGTGCCCGATGTCACACACTTAACAAGTGGCAAACTCAGGACTCCAACTTAGGCAGTCTGATTTCAGAGCCCATTCTCCTCGCTTCTACACCACAATAACTTATGTATTTATCACTCAGATGAGTGAAAAAAGAAAGAATGAATGAATGAAGAAAATAGGACAGATTAGAACCTCTCATCTAGAGATTCTGGTGTGACTTTTGTATCAAGGACTTTCTGATTCTGTGATACAATCACCTGTGACTTTGGGTTTTATTCCAATTGGATTATAATGGGTTTTATTTTACTTGGTGAAAATTGTGTACTTTATGATGCTAATCATGTTTTACTTTCTTTTAAACTATTGGCAAAAAGGTGTGTAGTGACTCATTATTTATGTAATTATTTACTCATTCCTTAACCACTTAAAATAGCAATGGCAAAACCAATAGAATATTGTAAAATAAAAAATAAATAAATAATAACAACAAAAAAAGCCAATGTCCTGAGAAACAACCACACACATCAAAAAAAGATTTTAAATAAATAAAACAGAAGCACATCTATTAAACAGCTAAAGAAAAATAGCAACAGCAAAATCCAGACTCTGTATATAGTTCATAGTGTTGAGAGTAGAGTTGAAATCGATATAAATGGAAAAAAAATTCTATTAAAGCTTATTAGGAAGGACACAACCTAATTTGGATAGTCCCGAAATGTCCCCTGAATAAGCTCTTGAAGTTAAAAGCTGAAGAACGAGCCAGCAGCTTGCGAGCAGGGAAGGAGGAGGCAGCAGGGTTCTAGCAGAGGTCCTGAGAGCAGTCACTGAGCCTGATAGGGGGTGATGCAGAGAGGCGTTAATTTTATTCAGTGGGTATCAACTGCTCCAGGCCCTGCACTAGGGGATGCGAGACGCCTTCAGTGAGTGACTGGGTCAGGAGGGCAGAGCCCTCTGGAATGGGATCAGTGCCCTCATAAAAGAGATCTCAGCAAACTCTCTTTCCCCTTCCTCCATGTGAGGACACAGAAAGAAAGTGGCTTCTCCATACCAAGATGTGGGCTCGGACCAGACATCAAGCCTGTTGACACCTGTGTCTTGGATTTTCCAGTCTCCAGAACTGTGAGAAGTAAATTTCTGTTGTTTAAAAGCCACCAAGTCTATGTAATTTGTTATGAAAGTCCAAACAGACCAAGACAACCTAATATATTAATATCAAAAAAAAATCACCATTTCAGTATGCAATCAATATAAAAGTGCTAATAAGATATTTTACATTTATTCATACTCAGATTTTGAGATCTGGTGTGTATTTTATACTTACATCATATCTCAATTCAGACTAGCTGCATTTCAAGTGTTCCTTATGTAGTGGCTACAGTATTTAAGAGTGCAATTCTAGAGAGATGTAGGAACATCTGTCTTTTATAGGCTGAGGAGACAGAACGCATCATCTATAAATGCCCTGAATTTTAGCTTAGAGGAAATCTCCATCCTGACATATTCTCTGTGACTTTCTTGGCCCCGATACATTCCTGGTCATTTCACTTTTTGTGCATTTTGCATGTAATAAAATAACCTAATTTACTCATTCATTTACAAATACTTATTGAAAATATTCTATAGTGCTGACATGATTTTAGGTTATTGGAATACCACAGTGAACAAAATATTTTGACCTTGTGGACTTTATGCCATAGCAGGGAGAACCAGACAATAAACACTACAAGTCAGTGAGTGTATGCCATGGATGTTAAAAGGTCATAGTGCTGTGTCAGAGGGAAAGCTGGAGCAGCCTAAGGGGGTTGGGAGAGTGGGATGCGAAGGTGGAGTGCAGATTTAAACAGGACAGTCAAGATAGCACTCTGAGAAGGTAAAGTAAGTGATAATACCAGAAACGTACTGGGGCCAAGTCCACAGCTAGTCCTATGCTAGCTGCTACCTGAGCTCCAAAGATGAGTCAGACGTAGCCCCATATCTTAAAGAGGTTATTGGGAGAAATTTAAAAAGTAAACACATAACTATGATATAATGCTAGATACAACAATTTTCATGAAAGAATTTCAAAAGATACCACAGGAATTTAAAACAGTTCTTAGAGGAGGCAACACATGGTAATAGAACTTGAGCTTTGAAGTGAAATAGACATGGGTTTGTGTCCTAGCCATCAGCTTTCCAGTTATCAGTAGGGTGAATGATGGTCTTAGCTTGTCCAGAACTGTCCCAGTTTTAACACTGAAGATTTTGCAGTCAGAGAAACCACTTGGTCTCAGTTTTAACACTGAGAGAACCAGGATGGTTGGTCATTTTATAGCTGTGTGACTTTGGGCAAAGTAGGTGAGGGCAGTATCCCCAATAATAACAATTTGAGAATAAAACCAGTTTTATGAGGTTTATCTAAGGATTATACATGAAATACTTGGCACTTCGGAGGCAGTGAATGTTTTATATCTGTGATTCAATTGATGGGGGTCAAGGAAAGGCTTCATGGAATATGTGGATAGACTTTGAAAGAAAAGTGAAGTATCAGTTGATAAAAGGCAAAATATGTTTAATAGAAAAGTGGGTAGAGATAGAAAGTTATGCAAAAGGAACAGGATCATCAAAAGCACAAAGAAAAACAGGAAATTTGGGGATGCCTTCAGGGAATTGGTGAATGTAGTTCACATTGGGCCAAGCATGGGTATGAGAAAAGAAATAGTATAAAAAAGGAGCAGAGTTTAAAAAGATGATTTAAGCCATCTTCTTGTGGACTATCAATTACAGAAAGAGGAGTTAAACTCAAATTGAACATGTTGTTTGATTTTCTGTGCATCATCTTTATAAATTTACTTAATGAATGCTTGTTTGTGTTGCTAGTAAGCCAGTTAAGCCATGTTCAGAAACCAGTGTTCTATTTTTTACAGTGTTTCAGGATCATATTGTTTATGACTTACTTGGAAATTAGGCTGAGTTTTGCTTATTTTTAGTTTAAAAAGTATATCACTTCTTAGCCATTATTTTTGTTGATGTTATCTAACATTTGGCATTAGAGCTAAGTGACTGATTACATAAAAATTTAGAGATTTTTACTGAAGATTATGGGATGACTATGAGCACAATTTTGAAATTTCCTAGTAGGATAATTGATATCTGGGTGATATAAGAAGAAATCAAATGATCCATAAACTTTTGGTTTTAAGAAAACTAAGGTTCAATTTCAGATTATTGGGTGAGTGGCATGACTCTGTTGTGTTTTAATTTTCTTGTATGCAAAGTGATAGAAATATTTGGTACTTTGTAGAGAGAGAGTATAGCATAGAGATTAAGAGTAAAAACTCTTTGATCAGATTGTGTAGATTTGAAAGCTGGCTCTCTTTTGTGGCGGAGTCCTTGGCATGCTCCTAGATCTCCATGGCTAGCTGGTGAAAGTTGCTATATAACACGGGGAGCCTAGCTTGGCACTCTGTGATGACCTAGAAGGGTGGGATGGGGGGAAGGGATGGAGGTTCAAGATGGAGGAGACATTATATATTACAATATGTATCATTATGGCTGATGTGCATTGTACTGTGAACACCAACACAACATTGTAAAGCAGTTTTCTTCCAATTAAAAAAAAAAAGTCCTGTTGTTTTAACTACTGAGAGTGCTCTTTGCAAACAACACTAAGCTACCAGCCCCTCTTGATTGGCAAAATTGCAGTGAGACCCCTTGCTCAAATTCACTGTTCCCATGTGAGGTCAAATCTACTTACTGATTAAGGCAGTGGCATAGAGGCATGACCATTTTTTGCCCAGTGCAGGATAACTCTCATGGGCCATTTTTGCTTCAGCATTTTTTGATGAAGTCTGTTGTTCAACTTGCATCACAGATGAACTTCTCCCTCTGCTCACTTCTGATTCCTCCTCCATACCATATATATTGATATTAGGCTATTCCCTAACAAATATTTTTCAAAAGAAACCTCATAGCAGATTCTAATTCCCAGGGAACTCATTCTGCAACAGTTGGCTCCTGGGGTGGCATGGGAAAGCAGGTGATTGTGTTTTGCAATAAAATTGATTGATAGTCACAGCTTTTGAGGGCATTAAGCTGAGTTGGTAAAATGGTGGAAGGAAAGGAACTAGATCTGCATCTCAAGCATTCAAAAAATATAAGGGAAAAGTAATTGTAAGGACAGAGAGACTGGATGGCTCTTACTAAGCTCACTTGACACTCAAAGAAAGACTACAAAAAGACTGAAACCAATCAATAGCCAATGGAAAGCCAGCGTGCAAGCCAATAGGCCTTCTTTATAACTTACAAGTGGCCTTTATCTCCTATAGAGGGAGGTCAAGCATAGTACATAATCATCAGAGTAGCTAAACTTCAAAGAAGGTTGAACTCCTAGTCAATGCAAGTCTGCTCTGAAAGAACAGGATCCTAACATATGTAGTGGGAACATCTGCCTTGTTGCCCTGTGGTGCTCCTGCAATGCTCAGTTGCTCAGTCATGTCTGACTCTTTGTGACCCCATGGACTGTAGCCCGCCACTCTCCTCTATCCATGGGATTTTCCTAGCAAGAATATTAGAGTGAGTTGCCATTTCCTCCTCTAGGGGATCTACCTGACCTAGGGATCAAAACCACACCTTTGCATCTCCTGCATTACAGGCAGATTATTTACTGATGAGCTACTAGGAAGCCCCCGGCTTTTCCCCCCAAAATCTTAAATGCTTACATCTTCCTGAAACCTCTGAGCCTGCAGACCTGGCCAGCTTTCTCCATACCTATTCACCTTCGACTGAAGAAATGCACCCCCTTTACCATTTAAAACATAATTAACTAGGATGATGTATAGCATAAACAAGCTGGAAAGTACTGAGCTTGAAAATGGAAGAAAGGAACTATATCCAAAAAAAGCTGCAAAACCTCAATAGCCTGGATAGGCAGAAACCAAATAACTGCACATTAGACTGAATTCTGAGGATGCTTAATCAAAAGAGCAGACACATAAGAATGGAGAAAGAAGTTTAATGATTTAACTTTCCAAGATAACAGAATTTATAACCTATCCAGGACCTAGGGAGCTGACTGTGGCTCAGATCATGAACTTCTTATTGCAAAATTGAGACTTAAATTGAAGAAAGTAGGGAAAACCACTAGACCATCAGGTATGAACTAAATCAAACCCCTTACAATTATACAGTGGAAGTGACAAATTGATTCAGGGATTAGATCTGATAGAGTGCCTGAAGAAATACGTACAAAGGCTTGTGACACTGTATAGGAGGCAGTGATCAAGAGCATCCCCAAGAAAAAGAAATGAAAAAATGTAAAATGGTTGTCTGAGGAGGCCTTACATATAGCTGTGAAAATGAGAAGATAAAGCCAAAGGGGAAAAGGAAAGATATACCCATTTGAATGCAGAGTTCCAAAGAATAACAGGGAGAGATAAGAAAGCCTTCCTCAGTTATCAGTACAAAGAAATAGAGGAAACAATAGAATGGGAAAGACTAGCAATCTCTTCAAAAGACTTAGAGATAGCAAGGGACCATTTCATGCAAAGATGGGCTCAATAAAGGACAGAAATAGTATGGACATAATAAGCAGAAGATATAAGATGAGGTGGTAAGAATACACAGAAGACTATACAAAGAAGATCTTCATGACCCAGACAACCATGATGGTGTGATCGCTCACCTAGAGACAGACTTTCTGGAATGCGAAGTAAACTGGGCTTTAGGAAGCATCACTATGAACAAGCTAGTGGAGGTGATGGGATTCCAGTTGAGCTATTTCCACTCCTGAAAGATGATGCTGTGATAGTGTTGCACACAATATGTCAGCAAATTTGGAAAACTCAGCAGTGGCCACAAGACTGGAAAACATCAGTTTTCATTCCAATCCCAAAGAAAGGCAATGCCAAAGAATGCTCAAACTACTGCACAGTTGCACTCATCTCACACACTAGCAAAGTAATGATCAAAATTCTCCAAGCCAGGCTTCAACAGTATGTGAACCACGAACTTCCAGAAGTTCAAGCTGGGTTTAGAAAAGGCAGAGGAACCAGAGATCAAATTGCCAACATTAGCGGGATCATCAAAAAGCAAGAGAGTTCCAGAAAAACATCTACTTCTGTTTTATTGACTATGCCAAAGCCTTTTACTCTGTGTATCACAACAAACTGTGAAAATTCTTCAAGAGATGGGAACACCAAACTGCCTGACTTGCCTCCTGATAAATCTGTATGCAGTTAAAGAAGCAACAGTTAGAACCCGATGTGGAACAATGGACTGGTTCCAAATCGGGAAAGGAGTACGTCAAGGCTGTATATTGTTACCCTGCTTATTTAACTTATATGCAGAGTGCTGCTGCTGCTGCTGCTCAGTCACTTCAGTCGTGTCTGACTCTGTGTGACCCCATAGACAGCAGCCCATCAGGCTCCCCCGTCCCTGGGATTCTCCAGGCAAGAACACTGGAGTGGGTTGCCATTTCCTTCTCCAATGCATGAAAGTGAAAAGTGAAAGAGAAGTCGCTCAGTCGTGTCCGACTCTTTGGGGCCCCATGGACTGCAGCCTTCCAGGCTCCTCCATCCATGGGACTTTCCAGGCAAGAGTACTGGAGTGGGGTGCCATTGCCTTCTCTGGTATATGCAGAGTACATCATGCAAAATGCCAGGCTGGATGAAGCATAAGCTGGAATCAAGGCTGCCGGGAGAAACATCAATAACCTCAAATATGCAGATGACCCCATCCTTATGGCACAAAGTGAAGAAGAACTTGAGAGCCTCTTGACGAAAGTGAAAAAGGAGAGTGAAAAAGTTGGCTTAAAACTCAACGTTCAGAAAAGTAAGATCATGGCATCTGGTCCCATCACTTCATGGCAAATAGATGTGGAAACAGTGGAAATAGTGAGAGACTTTATTTTTTTGGGTTTCAAAATCACTGCAGATTGTGACTGCAGCCATGAATTTAAAAGATGCTTGCTCCTTGAAAGAAAAGCTATGACCAACCTAGACAGCATATTAAAAAGCAGAGGCATTTTTTTGCCAACAAAGGTCTATTTTTTCAAGGCTCTGGTTTTTCCAGTGGTCATTATGGATGTGAGACTTGGACTATAAAGAAAGTTGAGCACCAAAGAATTGATGCTTTTGAACTGGGGTGTTGGAGGAGACTCCTGAGAGTCCCTTGGACTGCAAGGAGATCCAACCAGCCCATCCTAAAGGAGACCAGTCCTGGGCGTTCATTGGAAGGACTGAAGCTGAAGCTCCAAACTTGGGCCACCTGATTCGAAGAACTGACTCATTGGAAAAGACTTTTATGCTGGCAAGATTGAAGGGAGGAGGAGAAGGGGACAACAGAGGATGAGATGGTTGGATGGCATCACCGACTTGGAGATGAGTTTGAACGAGCTCTGAGAATTGGTGATGAACAGGGAAGACTTGCATGCTGCAATCCATGGAGTTGCAAAGAGTTGTATACAACTGAGCAACTGAACTGAACAAACTGTACAGGACCCTAGAAGATGATGAGGAATTGCCTTTACAGTGACTTCCAGAAGCATGGAGAAACAATTGTTCATGCTAAGTGAGGTTGAAATGCCAGGTGATGTAATAAGGGATTTAAAGAATCAGGGAAGTAGGCATGTAGAGTGGNAATACAAATCAAAACTCTAATGAGATTTCACTAGAAACCTTTTTGAATCTCTAAAATTAAAAAGCCTGACAATATCAAGTGTTAGGATGTGAAGCAACTTCAACACCACCAGCAAGAGTGTAAAGTAACACAATTATTTTGGAAAACAGCCTGCTGATGCTAAGTTGTTTCAGTCATGTCCAACTCTCTCCAACTCTGTGTGACCCCATAGATGGCAGCCCACCAGGCTCCGCCATCCCTGGGATTCTCCAGGCAAGAGCACTGGACTGGGGTGCCATTTCCCTCTTCATACATGAAAGTGAAAAGTGAAAGTGAAGTCACTCAGTCATGTCTCTTCGTGACCCCATGGACTGCAGCCTACCAGGCTCCTCTGTCCATAGGATTTTCCATGCAAGAGTACTGCAGTGGGGTGCCACTGAAAACAGCCTAGCAGTTTCTTAAAAAGCTATAGGTACCCCTACTATTTGATCCAGCCATTCCACTCCTAGAGAAAGGAAAGCATCAGGTCTGACAATTGATGTATGTAAAATGTGTACATAAATGTTCACAGCAGCTTAATTTGTAATAGCCAAACAATCCAAATGCAAAGGTAAGCAAATTTTGGCATTTATACACCCACATAATTGTGGTGCATATAGCCATACAATAGTATACAGCAGTATTATTGAATAATAGTCACTGATAAAAAGTAATGAACTATTGATACATGCAACAACAAATTTTGGGGATGATGTTTATGTCCATTATCTTAACGGTGATATTCATAAGTGTTATGCTTATGTCAAAACGTATACAACTGTACACTCTAAACATGTGCAGTTTATTGTATGTCATGTCTACTTGATTGAATGTCTTTAAAAAATGGCTCAGACACCCATGCAAACTATCCACCTTCCCCACAAACTCGCATTTCTCAAACTGCCCTTTTATGCTTCTTTCCCCAAATCAGGGCATCCTCTCGTCTAAATTTGAATAAAATTGTTGATGGGGGCAAGGTACACAAACAGATTAGGTCCTGAAGCTTTCTGTCCACTAGAAAAGAGAGTTTTGATGTGCTTTTTTAAAAAAACACAAACACAAACCTTAAAAAGGAAGAAAATCATGCTGATTTATTACTAGTGTTACAGCGAGCGATCTGGCAGGAAACAAAACCAGCAGTTAATCTGCCAGGCAGAAAAAATGCAATCCCTTTGTTGGTTGTTATGAAGCAGTCGGCTGTTTTATGGTGGGAGTCTATCAAATTCAATACATTTTACATGATTGCAAATTCCTTAAAATATGAAGATGCTCTAAGGGCGTAACAATGAGGGATGTGGTACTTTGCAAGAACAATTTTTGTTGTTCTCTGTAAATTCTACTGTTTTATTTTTAATAGTAACAAGACACCAAATGCCATTAGTGTTATTTTAATATAAATGTATACGTGTGTTTTAATGTGCATGTGGAAAGATAAGAATTGCCTTGCCTTCTTTCAGAATTGTAAGTCAGGCATATAAAATAACATGAAGACAATCTGATGGGTAAAATGTATCTATAAATATCTAGGATCATTTACTATAAATTACCCATTATCCTGCCCCCACCCCCACCCTTCAAGGCAGTAAATGCCCTTAACTGAAGATGTAGGATGAGAACAGCTTGCCCCATTCTTTATCTTTTCTGCATAAACTCTGTTAATGGCAACCCTAAATGGAGCAGCTATTTTCAGGGTAATATAAGATGACACCTGGGAGGGACCACAAGTGTTTCAACTACTGGGAAGTTGCCTTGCCTGGAACTGGCTCCCTTGTTCATTTTTTGGTTGGGCCTATTCTGAAGGAGATCAGCCCTGGGATTTTTGTTGGAAGGAATGATGTTAAAGCTGAAACTCCAGTACTTTGGCTACTTCAGGCGAAGAGTTGACTCATTGGAAAAGACTCTGATGCAGGGAGGGGTTGGGGGCAGGAGGAAAAGGGGACGACCGAGGATGAGATGGCTGGATGGCATCACGGACTCGATGGACCTGAGTCTGAGTGAACCCAGGGAGTTGGTGATGGACAGGGAGGCCTGGCGTGCTGCGATTCATGGGGTTGCAAAGAGTCACACACGACTGAGCAACTGAACTGAACTGGACTGATAAGGTGACCAAGGAGGGCATGGTGACTCACTCCAGTATTCTTGCCTGAAGAATCCCATGGACAGACGAGCCTGGAGGGCTACAATGCTTGGGGGTCTCAAGGAGTTGGAAATGACTGAGTGACTAAGCACAGCACAGCACATAAGGTGATCATTTACAAGACTCCCTTGGGCTTTCCTCATAGCTCAGCTGGTAAAGAATCTGCCTGCAATAAGGTACCCCAGTTCAATTCCTGGGTCAGGAAGATCTGCTGGAAATGGGATAGGCTAGTCACTCCAGTATTCTTGGGCTTCCTTTGTGGCTTAGCTGGTAAAGAATCCACCTGCAATGCAGGAGACCTGGGTTCGATCCCTGGGTTGGGAAGATCCCCTGTAGAAGGGAAAGGCTACCCACTTCAGTATCCTTAAGTCCAAGGGGGTGCAAAGAGTCAGATGACTGAGTGACTTTCACTTTCACTATTAGCTATGGGGCTTCCCAGGTGGTGCTAGTGGTAAAGAACTCGCCTCCCAATGCAAGAGACCTAGGAGAGTGCAGGTTTAATCCCTAGACGGGGAAGATCCCCTGGAGGAGGGCATGACAACCCACTCCAGTATTCTTGCCTGGAGAATCCCATGGACAGAGGAGTCTGGGGGGGGGCTGCAGTCCATGGGGTCACAAAGAGTCGAACACAACTGAAGTGACTTGGACAGAGGAGTCTGGTGGGCTGCAGGCCATGGGGTTGCAAAAAGTTGGACATGGCTGAGCGATGAACACTTTCACTTTTACCCGCCAACAGTTCCTCTGCCCTCCAAGCGCCCCTGGGTGCCGACATCCCTGTGGCCTGACCCCCAGCTTCCAGCCTCTCCTTGGACCATTTACCATGACCGGGCATCCTCCCTGCCTCCTTCATGAAGTCATCCTGACTCAGAAGTCTTCTGGTCCCCACCCCACCTCTGCCACTCCAAGCACTTCATCCTCTCTGGATCTTTCTTTCTTTCTTTCTTTCTTTCTTTTAATTGGAAGCTAATTACTTCATAATATTGTGTTGATTTCCACTACACATCAACATGAATCTGCCACAAGTATTATACATTTGTCCCCTCCCTCTTGAACCTCCCTCCCACCTCTCACCCCATCCCGCCCCTTTAGGTTGTCACAGAGCACCAGGTTGAGTGTCCTGAGTCATACTCCAAATTCTCACTGGCCATCTGTTTCACATATGGTACTGTGTGTGTTTCCATGCTACTCTCTCAAATCATCCACCGTCTCCTTTGCCCATCGTGTCCACAGGTCTGTTTCATTCTCTGTGTTACACACTGACCAGAGCATCGATCAGGTTTTTCTTCTGTTGTCTCATGATAAATGTAACTTAGTTTTCCTCCAGCTCAGAACTTATCCTCAAAATCTTCCTAGTGCAGTCGCTTTTTATCCAACTTCAGAACAGTCCTGCTCTCCTGCTCACTGTCTTGTTCCTCACGGCTGCTTCCAATCACCACTGTCCTATTTCGCTGGAGCGGCGGTTCATGGAAGTTCATGTTGTCTATGGCACCCCTCTCGCCCTTTCCTCTGCCTTATTCACCAACTTCAGGTCTAATACAGGGAAGGTCAGGTTCATCTCACGCTGCCACACACACGTTGACACTGCCCTGCTCACAGCCTCTGAAACACCCTTGGCTAATCACCGTTGACTGTCCACTGTCACACCGCTTTGTCGTTATCACCTTCTGATGCTAAACTCAGCACAGACTCATTGTTGATAATAGGATCTCCATCACAAAAATGAGGATAGCTAGCTTTCTGAACTGAAAGGGTAGCGTCATTAGTAGCTTTGAAGATTTGGTTTATAAGCTAAAGTCAGAATACTCAGGAAAAGAGCCACTCTCGTTAAGAAAAAATTAATACTCTTGACTTAGCAAAGCAAGCCCATCTATATGCTGATTTTGATCAGGCCCTTCGCCATCGCATTCCAGCCCCATCTTCTTTCATTTTCTACTTCCCTGCCATCTTCCTCAATCCTGCATCCCTTTCTACCATCTCAATCCCAGCTCCCTAGCCACCCGCAGTCACTCTTAGCTCCCTAAACACACTGTCCCTTTCCATATGGTCATCCATCTACTGGAAGTCTATATTCCTCCTGGAAATTTCTATCTCTTCTTTGGTCTAGTTTAAATATTACTTTCTCCTTAAATCCCTTTCTCAACTCTTTTAGGATTGCTCATCCCTATGCCTCTGATGTGTCAAACACTTTATAGGATCTAGGAGTTCATCAATAAAGTGAAGAACTAAAATCTCTGCCCTTTAGAACCCACTTTTTAGAGAGATCGAACTGATAATAAACAAGGGGGGTAGATTTAAAAAACACAGTATATTATTTACTAATAACATACTTTGTTAAAGCATGCTACAAGCCGGGATCAAAGACTAAGGGATGCTGAGACTCGTGAGGGAAACTGCAATACAGTAAGTCCCCTACCAATGAACAAATTCCATTCCAGGAACACATTCGTAAGTCCAATTTGTTCATGAGTCCAAAAAAGTTAGCCTAGGTACCTGACTCTCACCATCAGCTTCACTGTAGCTCCATCAGCACTGCTTTTACGCTTGTCTCTGGATATCCTGGGTTTGAAACAAAGATACTCTGTCACTGTACCCTATACAGTATTGTAAAGTACATGAAAGCACAACCACTTGTTGAGGATGCACACGTGTGACAATGTACACCAGACACGAGAACTAACTTACGTGACTGGATGTGCAAACATGTGTTCACATCTTTGAAAGTCCACAACTCGAATGTTCGTATGCAAGGGACTTGCTGTGTTAATACAAAGTGATCCAAGGAGGCTGCACTGAGCTGCATTGAGCAAGCAATGCAGGAGCTAAGGAAGTGAGCCTGCAGTTGAGGAATGACAAGATCAGTGTTCATGGCTAGTATCTTTCTGTCCAAAGTTGGACTGTAAATTCTGTGAAGGCAGAGACTGTTTTGTATGGATATTTGGGCCTCCAGCTTCCAGAATATTCCTGGTTAACTTGTAGGGGTTCAAAAAATGATATTTGAGTTAATACCCATGGCATGCTCTGCTTATCTCTGTCTGGGTAAATTTCACATTTCCAAGTGACTTTTCTCAGAGATAACACGACAAACAGGCAACTGAATGCATGGTGACAAACTTCAATGACCATGAAAGCAACCCACTGCATGCTTTCAGCACTCCTTGTAAAATAAACAGTTAAAAGATAACTGTCCTTGGCACTGATACACTGAACCTAAAAGCTATATTATTGGCCTTCTCCAACATATTTAAAGTGTCTAATAAAATGCAAAGTAAGTTTATTTCTTTTGCATGGCATTTTATTAATGTAAATGACCAAAAGTTTCATGCAATGCATTATCCTTGAACTATAGTGATTCACTGCATTAATGGAAAATCAATGTCAGTGAATTTTAAATGGATTCTGGGAGGGTATTACAGTTTTTCCCTTGTATAAAAAATATCCTAAAATCTATATTTAAATGATATTATAAATGGTTACAGTACTGTTTCAAAGGCAGCAAATTTAAATGGGTGACTGTAACAATATATAACACATGTTAAGTCTCAGCCCTTCCTTGGTAGCTCAGATGGTAAAGCGTCTGCCTGCAATGCGAGAGACCCGGGTTCGATCACTGGGTGGGGAAGATCCCTGAATCGGGAAGATCCTCTGGAGAGAGAACTGGCAACCCACTCTAGTATTTCTCCCTTGAAAATCCCATGGATGGTGGAGCCTGGCGGGCTATAGCCAATGAGGTCACAAAGAGTGGGACACAACTGAGCAACTAATACTTTCAAGTCTCAACCAAAATAAATCAGAAGTTAGAAACCAGCTGACAACTTTAACAGATACAAAACCTTCATAGAATAAGTTAAAGTGACTGATAAAGCAACAAAGAAGGATTGCTACCTACTGAGATGACCTGAATGAGGAGTAAAACTATCTCTGCCATATCTGTGTGAGTAGTGTTGGGGTGTACCCCAGTGTTTACTGCAGCATTATTTACAATAGCCAGGGCATGGAATCAACCTAAATGTCCATCGACAGATGAATGGATAGAAAAGATGTGGTAGATGTGCTATGCACGCACATGCACACACACACACACACACACACACACAATGGAATATAACTCAGACATCAAAAAGCATGAAGCTGGGTCATCTGTAGTGATGTCGATCAACCTAGAGTCTGTCACAGAGGGTGAAGTAAGTCAGAAGGAGAAAAACAAATATCATATGTTAATGCATATGTATGGAATCCTGTATTTGCAGAATGTAGAGAACAGGCTTGGGACACAGAGGGGAAGAGGGTGGCATGGATTGAGAGAGAAGCACCGGCGTATACACACTGTCTAATGCGTGAAACAGACAGCTAGTGGAAAGATGCTGCATGGCACGGGGAGCTCAGCTAGGCGCTCTGTGATGACTAGAGGGGCAGGGTGGCGTCGGGTGACAGGGAGAGGATATGTGTATGTGTGTATATATATATATATATATAAAAATCTGATCCGCATTGTTGTACAGCCCAAACTAACACAACACTGTAAAGCAATTATACGCAACTAAAAAATAATGTCAGGGAAGCAGGCATGTTGTATAGTGTGGGTGTGTATTAGGTACCCACTTGGCAAGATGACCTTACTAGTTAAGCAGAGGGAACGCATTTAGGTTGAGTGACTCACATTTTAGAACTTGTGGTTATAATTTTAAAGGAAGCCCATGAACATAGGCTGGAATCACGCTTTTGTCATACATAAACAAGCATTTAGTCTCCTTGTTAGAATGATAAATTATCCACAAAACCTAAGGAAAAAAAGAAGGCTTGATGAACGATCCTCCTTTACTCTCTTCATATAATTGTTTTAATATAAACATTATGATTTTTATGTCTTTGAGGGACTTTTGTCAAAGTTGTAGCCAATATTTAGTTGCTTCTTAGTGGCTGGCCAGACCACAATGCTGAGAAGAATGCAGACCAAATCTATCAGCAGGTAAGACTGCTATGATCAATTATTAATGTCTGCCTTGGGCAAGGGTTAATATTGTCACATATGCCATTCTTGGCTTCAAAGGATGATAATACATTATTGCATGAAGCAGGCATGGTGATGGAGGAGAAACTGTAACTTGAGACCTGAAAAGAAAGATGAAACAGTAAAAAGAGAGTTAGGCAATCATTTTGTCCAGCTGTCCCTACTCAATTGTAGATTCTCATTCTTTTGCTAAAACCTTGGGTTTATTTTCATTTGTTTGTTTTATTAAGGCAGGTAACTTCTTGGCAGAACACAAACTAGCTATCCCCTGGGACATTAAACATGAGAGAATGTCACTGTACCTACTGGAGTTTGGTCAGGAAAACGGGATCCACTGCAGGTAACTTCAAACAGGAAGAGATTTTATCCAGAGCTCTGCAGCAGAAGTCAATAACTGAAGGGAGTCTCGCATACAGATGCAGAACCCCGCGGCATCACCCCAAAACCCATTAGAAAGAGGTGAGGACTCAGATTTAGAAATTATCCGTCAGATCTTTAATGAGGAAAACCTGATGTTGGTGAGTGCTAGGTGTCCAGTGTTTGTGCTACTAATCTCAGCTTTCAGGTCCATGTTGGGGAATGTGAAAGGGAGGGTGGAAGCAGATGAATTTTTCAGTCTGAAGAGTGAACTGCTGAGCCCCAAGCCACACTGTCTCAGCATGAGAGCTTCCCAGAGGCATGAGCTGCTGTAACAGGCAACCAGGGTACCAGCAGTCACCCTCCACCGGCTCCGTCTCCATTACCTAAGAAAACCCTCCACAGCCTTCATTTCCTACGAACTTCTGTCCAGGGAACTCTGCGGATGTGGAGCTCTTAGAAAATGACCACTTATCACAGCCACTGTCCCATTTTCTTCTGCTACCCAAAAATGACATAAAAGGGTACCTTGCATATTTACAGTACAACATTGTCACTAATGCACGAGTTGAACAAGTGTGATTAAAGGAAAATTTTAACTTCCTGCTACCCTTTTCTAATAATTATAGAACTTAAAATGGCCTTGTACACTATAATTATTTTTTTTATTGTTCAGACACTTGAAGACCCCATTATGCTTTTTATTTCTAGTAAACAGACCTCCACTTTCTTTTAAAAATTTGTTCCTGTAGAGATTAAATCCTCTCCCCACTTCCCATCTCTCTTTTATGTTGCTGCTCCTAGATTTCGGTGAGCTTCATTCATTACAATGCCATCAATGAGATGGGTAAAATTTTCTTTTTTTTCCTTTTATTTTGCATTTCATGTAGGCTTCAAAATCATTAATTAATATTCAAAGTAGTTCCATAAGACTTAGAGGCAAGAATGAATAACCAATATTATGGTTACTATTTAACATTATACTAAGAGTTTTAGCCAATAAGATAATACCAAAAAAAAAAAAAAAAGAGGAGCAAGAAAGAGACACTAAATGTAATGACATAATTGTAGGAAGAGAAGAAAATCTATTATCTTTAAAAAATCCAAAACAAAAATCAAACATGGCATGCTGTGTGGCCCAGCAATAAAGATGGTAAATAGTTCCAATAATGTAAATAGTAGCCACTAGTCTTTTTTCTTTTTTAATGTGATATATATACTGTGTTCACTCACCCATGTCCGACTCTTTGCAACCCCATGGGCTATAACCTGCCAGGCTCCTCTGTCCATGGGGATTCTCCAGGAAAGAATACTGGAGTGGGTTGTGATATATATTATTTGAAAGGAAATGAAGGAGCAAAGATGAGTTAAAAGAAAGTGAATCTTTCACCTAGAAAAATCTATAGAAGTTGATACATTAAGAAAGTGCCAGAAAAAATACCATCAAAAATTGCTTGACTACTTAAGCAGTAGCTTCTGGGGAGGTCAGATGAGGGTGGAAAGGGTTGTGATAAGGACACTGATTTTTTTTTCATTAAAAGCTTTTTAAATGTTATTGGCTACTGATTTGATGTAAAAGCATTTTCTCCTTTTTATGTTATGGATTTAAACTGCAAATTTGACTATAAGAGGTATTATTTTGTAATAAAAAAATTAGAATTTCTTAATCTAAGAAAATCCACTAAATACTTGCTAAAACTGGTGAAAGTGTCTATAATAAGATGAACAAAACCCAACAACTTTCTTATTTATCTTTAATAATCATTAGAATATATAATGTGAAATATCCCATTCACAATGGTGACAAAAAGCATAAAGTGAAAGTGAAGTCACTCAGTTGTGTCCGACTCTTTGTGACCCCATAGACTATAGCCTACCATGCTCCTCCTAAAATTAGAATTTCTTAATCTAAGAAAATCCACTAAATACTTGCTAAAACTGGTGAAAGTGTCTATAATAAGATGAACAAAACCCAACAACTTTCTTATTTATCTTTAATAATCATTAGAATATATAATGTGAAATTTCCCATTCACAATGGTGACAAAAAGCATAAAGTGAAAGTGAAGTCACTCAGTCGTGTCCGACTCTTTGTGACCCCATAGACTATAGCCTACCATGCTCCTCCCTCCATGGGATTTTCCAGGCAAGAGTACTGGAGTGGGTTGCCATTTCCTTCTCCAGGGGATCTTCTCGACCCAGGGATCGAACTCGGGTCTCCTGCATTCCAGGCAGACACTTTAACCTCTGAGCCACCAGGGAAGTCATAAAAAAAGCATAAAATACTAGCAATAAGACAAATAGCAAATACACATGAGCTGCACCCATACATTTTATAGGAAGCTACAAATGAAAAAAATGTAAGGACAGAGGTTAACCATGTTCCTGGTTGGAAAATTCAATACTGTAAACCCATAAACTCTTCTAAAATTAATTTATAAATTCAGTGTAGACTGCAACAAAATCTCAACTGAATTTTTTATGAAACTTGCCCAGTTGACTCTCAAATTCATCTGGAAAAGTAAATGTGCAAAAGCTAAAACAATTCTGAAAAAGGAAATGAAAAGGGATTTGATCTACTAGATTATAAAATATATTATAAACTTCTAGTACTTTAAAAAAATGTGGTATTAGAACTGGAATAAACAAGAAGATAAATGGAAGCAGAAGATAAACAATTCACAACCTGATGGACACATGAAAAGATGCTAAATTTCTCTGATAATAAGAGAAACGACAAATAAGTGATGAGCTCCTTGTTGCCCAATTTCTTGAAAATATTAAGAAAAACACTAATAATACCCAATTTTAGAAGAAGATACATGGAGAAAATGTGTTCTCATGTGCTATTTGTGTCAGCAACTTGTTTTACCCATTCTGGGGCCAATTTGCCAGAAAATCTATAAGTTAATGTGCTTTAATCTTGGCCCAGAAATTATAATTCTAGAACTCTGTCCTAGAAATATATTCTGCTCAGTTCAGTTGCTCAGTCATGTCCGACTCTTTACGACCTCACGAAACACAGCATGCCAGGCCTCCCTGTCCATCACCAACTCCAGGAGTACACCCAGACTCACGTGCATTGAGTTGGTGATGCCACCCAGCCATCTCATCCTCTGTTGTCCCCTTCTCCTCCTGCCCCCAATCCCTCCCAGCATCAGGTCCTTTTCCAAAGAGTCAACTCTTCACATCAGGTGGCCAGATTATTGCAGTTTCAGCCTCAGTATCAGTCCTTCCAATGAACACCAAGGACTGGTCTCCTTTAGAATGGACTGGACTGGATCTCCTTGCAGCCCAAGGGACTCTCAACAGTCTTCTCCAGCACCACAGTTCAAAACCATCAATTCTTTGGCACTCAGCTTTCTTCACAGTCCAACTCTCATATCCATGCATGACCACTGGAAAAATTATAGCCTTGACTAGATGGACTTTTGTTGGCAAAGTAATGTCTCTGCTTTTTAATATGCTATCTAGGTTGCTCATAACTTTCTAAAGGCTTTGGCATAGTCAACAAAGCAGAAATAGATGTTTTTCTGGAACTCTCTTGCTTTTTCCATGATCCAGTGAATGTTAGCAATTTGATCTCTGATTCCTCTGCCTTTTCTAAAATCAGCTTGAACATCTGGAAGTTCACAGCTCATGTATTGCTGAAGCTTGGCTTGGAGACTTTTGAGCATTACTTTCTAGCGTGTGAGATGAGTGCAATTGTGCAGTAGTTTGAGCGTTCTTTGGCATTGCCTTTCTTTGGGATTGGAATGAAAATTGACCTTTTCCAGTCCTGTGGCCACTGTTGAGTTTTCCAAATTTGCTGGCATATTGAGTGCAGCACTTTCACAGCATCATCTTTCAGGATTTGAAATAGCTCAACTAGAATTCCATCGCCTCCACCAGCTTTGTTCGTAGTGATGCTTTCTAAGGCCTACTTGACTTCACATTCCAGGATGTCTGGCTCTAAGTGAGTGATCACATCATCATGATTATCTGGGTGGTGAAGATCTTTTTTGAACAGGTCTTCTGTGTATTCTTGCCACCTCTTCTTAATATCTTCTGCTTCTGTTACGTCCATACCATTTCTGTCCTTTATTGAGCCTGTCTTTGCATGAAATGTTCCCTTGGTATCTCTGATTTTCTGAACATAATATAGAGTATAATGTAAGGGTTTTGTAATCTTAAACTTTTAAAAAATGTTTTTTATTTATGAATTTATTTATTTATTTTTGGCTACAGTGTATCTTCATTGCTTTGTCTGGGCTTTCTCTAGTTTCAGCAAGTGGGGCTACTCTTTGTTGCGGTGCATGGGTTTCTCATTGTGGTGGCTTCTCTTGTTGCAGAGCACAGTCTCTGGATGCACGGCCTTTAGTAGTTGTGAGACACAGGCTAAGTTGTTCCATGGCATGTGGAATCTTCCTGGACCAGGGATCGAACCCAGGTCCCCTGCACTGGGAAGTCCAAGGTCTTTGCAGTCCATATGTACATAGGAAAAAGTTTCCAAAAATGTACAACAAATGTTTAAAGAAGTTTCTTCTGAGAACAAGAGTGAGACAGGGGTAGGATCGAGACAGAAATTCACATTATACTTCATACATTCTCATATAAATTTGATACTTTTGCTTAGGGTAGAAATTTTTGCCTCCGTTTGAAACTAAACATTTTTTTTCATAACATACTATTTAAAATATTATAAACCAGTCTATCAAAAATGAAAAGCTTATGGCAAGTATACTTTTATCATTTCATGTTTAAGTTGAAATTTTAATTTTACCATTCAGGTTTTGCGTAAGAAAGAAAAATTATGAGAAGTACAGAAGCCAAAATTAAATGTTTCATTTTCAGTTTTATCATTACCTCTTTTTACTATGATTTTTAAAGTCTTTTTGTGGAAAAGGAGAAGGGGAGGAGGGAAAATAGAGGGAAAGAAGAACTTGAGTAATTCCAGAAGAGGCGGGACAGGCTCAACAGTACTCTACTGATATGATTGTTTGTCATCTCTCTCCAAAACAGACTGGTAGAAAACAGCTTTGAAAGTAACCCTTGGATTATCATAACAAAAGCAGACAGCAAGGTACCTACAGACCTCCTCGTGGACACTTGCACACAAGATGTAGATAAGACCAAACTGCCTCGTATCAGCTTTTTCTTAGCCTCTTTGGATGTTATCATAAAGATGTTCCAGACCAGGTTTTGCCACTAAGTCTTCCTTATTATTATGTGCCAACGCCTTTTTGTAAAACTGCAAATCGCCATGCAAATTGTTAGATGTGATTATTATCAGTTCCTGCAAATTACTTTTTAATGCCTCTCTTCCTTTCTCTAATCAACACCTCACCATAAAAATAAATAAATGTTGGGAATTCAAATTAAACAATGACAATAACCCCTTACTTGGTGCCCAGTACATGCAAAACTCTGAACAATAAAGTGTGAGAAAACAAATGATGAGTTAGACACGGGCCTTACGCTATAAGGTAACAGAGAGGACAAGTATGTCCACAGCTTTAAAAAAAACTGAAGAATAGTTGATTAACAGTATTGTGAGGCTTCAGGTGTACAGCAAAGTGACTCATTTATTCATGCGTATATATTTATATGCTGCTGCTGCTGCTAAGTCGCTTCAGTCGTGTCCGACTCTGTGCGACCTGAGAGACGGCAACCCACCAGGCTCCGCCGTCCCTGGGATTCTCCAGGCAAGAACACTGGAGTGGGTTGCCATTTCCTTCTCCAATGCATGAAAGTGAAAAGCGAAAGTGAAGTCACTGAGTCATGTTCAACTCTCAGCGACCCCATGGACTACAGCCCACCAGGCTCCTCCATCCATGGGATTTTCCAGGCAAGAGTACTGGAGTGGGGTGCCATTGCCTTCTCCAATATATTTATATAAGTAAGTAAGTAAGTAAAGTCACTCAGTCGTGTCCGACTCTTTGTGACCCCATGGACTGCAGCCCACCAGGCTCCTCAGTCCATGAGATTCTCCAAGCAAGAATACTGGAGTGGGTTCCCATTTCCTTCTCCAGGGGATCTTCCCGACCCAGGGATCGAACCCAGGTCTCCCGCATTGGAGGCAGACGCTTTAACCTCTGAGCCACCAGGGGTGGCTAAACATGTGGTAAACATGTGTGTATATATATGTATGTATACATAGGGCATCCCCAGTGGCTCAATGGTAAAGAATCTGCTTGAATTAAAGGAGACTTGGGTTCAGTCCCTGGGTCAGGAAGATCCCCTGGAGAAGGAATGGCAACCCACTCCAATATTCTTACCTGGGAAATCTCACAGACAGAGGAGCCTGACAGGATACAGTCCACTGGTAGCAAAAGAGTCAGACATGACCAAGCAACTAACAACAGCAAAGATATATACATGTATACACACACAAACACACACACACATTCCCCTGGGAAATGCTGAAGGCATTGCTAAAAGCTGGGAATGAAGGCAAAAGGCGAAGAGAGCGGCAGAGGATGACATGGTTAGATAGTGTCACCAACTCAATGGACACGAACTTGAGCAAACTCTGGAAGACAGTGGAGCAGAGAGAAGCCTGGCGTGCTGCAGTCCATGAATCACAGAGTCGGACACGACTTAGTGACTGAGCAACAACAATTACATGCATATATATGTATATTTTTTTCAGACTCTTTCCATTACAGGTTATTATAAGATATTGAATATAATTCTCTGTCCTATACAGTAAGTCCTTCTTATTTCTCTATTTTAGTAGTGTGTGCCTGTTAATCCCAAACTCCTAATTTATCCCTCCCCTGCTCTTTCCCTTTTGATAAACATAAATTTGTTTTCTTTTGTCTGTGAGTCTATTTCTGTTTTATAAATAAGTTCATTTGTATCATTTTTAAAAATTCCACATATAAGTGATATCATGTGATATTTGTCTTTCTCTGATTTACTACATTTAGTATCATAATCTCTAGGTCCATCCATGTTGCTGCAAATGGCATTCCGTCTTTTTTTATGGCTGAGCACTATTCCACTGCGTGTGTGTATATCTATACACATACACACACATATATAAAGTGTATATATATATATATATACACACACACTACATCTTCTTTATCCATTTATCTGCTGATGGACGCTGGGTTGCTTCCATGTCTTGGCTATTGTGAGCAGTGCTGCTATGAACACTAAGGTACATGTATCTTCTAGAATTAGAGTTTTCATTTTTTCCAGATGCATGCACAGGAGTAGGGCTATTGGATCATTAGGTAACTCTAATTTTAGTTTTTTAAGGAACTTCCATACTATTCTTCACAGTGTCTATACCAATTTTCATTCCCACAGTGTAAGAAGGTTCCCTTTCCTGTACATCCTCTCTAGCACTTATTTGAAGATTTTTTTAAAAGGCTATAATATTCATATTGCTCATAATGAAGAGGGAGACAGCCAACCAGATCAGCTCTAGAAGGCTTCATGTGGGAAATGACATGTCATCTGAACCCAGAAAAAAATGGGAGAGAAGGATATTCCAGGAAAGATCCATATAACCAAAGTCTTAAGGGTGGGAAAGTGAAAGCATTAGTCACTCAGTCATGTCTGACTCTTTGCCACCCCCCGGTCACATTCTTCCGGATCCTCTGGGGAAAAGAATGGTGACCCTCTCCAGTATTCTTGCCTGGAGAATCCCATGTACAGAGGAGCCTGGTGGGCTACAGTCCATGGAGTTGCAAAGAGTCAGACATGACTGAGATTAAGGGTGGGAATTGCCCTTAATGTGGTGGTGAAGCTTGATGGACTGGGGAAAGGCAAAGGAAAAGGGAGATAGATATAAATGGGAATCAATCTGAAAAAAAAAATGGGGCATACATTCTCATCAGCATTCTAGTAAATATCTCTATGCTTATTTGAGGATCTTATGAGGGTTTGTCCGGCTTGGGATTTGTAATGAGGACTTCCCCATATTTCACTATATTTAATAAATTTACTAATGTTTGCTAAAATGGGCATTCCAAATCAAATAAAGGAGACTTGCTATTCCTAAATCACTTCATTTGTAATCTGATCCCAAAAAGAAAGATTACCATTGCAGACACAGATGGAGAGTGTGAGTTTTGGGGGCCACCATGAGAGACTTCATTTCAGCCCTCCTCTGCTTTGCAAAGCATCCTGGTACCCAAGAGGAGGGGGAGCCAGCTCCCTGATACAGGGATGAAGAAGAAGGTCCCAGAGCTTGTGAGAGCCAACAGGAAGCAGAACTGGGAATGCACCCTGTTCTCAGAGACAGAGTACAGATGAAGTCTTGAGGGGACTCACTAGAAAACATTTTTAAAAAGCCTTTTTCTCAAAATACACATACGCATCCGAATGAGCTGGTACACACACACCCTATGCAACTCTTTTAAGTCAGAGTAAGGCAAATTTATTCAGATATTCTGTACTGAGAGCAAAAATTAAAAAGCATATTCAGAGAACGTGTGGTAAGATATATCTTAAATGAGGAAAAATGACCATCTTTCTTTGCTTACATCATCAGCCTAAGAGGACAAAAACAACACAGAAGGTTAAAAACACTAATGCTGCCACAGGAGAAAAAAGAAAAAGAGATGTAACAACTATCTCACTAGATTCTGGAAAGAAGACATTCACCTAGAGACATCTTCATTGAAAGATGGTATCACATCAAGGATTATCTTGGCAAAAATCATGTCAGTTGACATTTCAGGGACACCAGCTGTGGAAATGGTTTTTATGGCTGGTTGAAAGGGCAGATTCCAAAAGCAGTGGGAAGTCACCCTCTAATTATATCAGGCTTGCATCCTGACCATGGAGTTGATTGGTGAAAGGTACACAGTAGGAATTCTGCAAGTGCTGTTGGCAGCCTGATCATCACTGGTCTGACATCCATTCTTTCTAAAACAAGGTTCTTTTTTTCTGTCTTTAGATTATGAAAACACTTCCTTGTCAATGGTAAATTTTTATAAGGCACCCCAAAATTCAAAAAAGGAAATAAAATTTTACCATAATCATACCATGCTAATATAACAACTTTTGATGTTTCTCTCCTTTTTTCTAAGTCTTTTCAATATTTTTAAAACATTAATTTATGTGATACATCATAGGGTTTATCTGACTGATGGATATAAAATAGAAAGAGACCTAGCCATGCAAAATTAAAAAGAAAACATCTTGGCAGAATTGTAGAAACTACATTAAACTCTGTTTGTAGATTCAGTTGCTTAAACTTTATCTCCAAATGCAATAAAGGCAATACAGTAGAAAATACAATAAAAACATTCTTTTAGGGGAAGATATTCATTACCAGAACCATGTTCTCTGGTAACAATGCAAATGCCCATTCTAGTTAAACAAGGTTGAGTGATTCCCACTTGCTTCTCTCCAATCTTGGGACATGATAAAGAAATTGCTACCTAAGTAAATTTTATAAAGGTTAACAGTAGACCAAACTCAGTACAAAGAGAAAAAAACCAATATTATACAAAGCAGCGATGAATACCAACATAATTTAATTCCACTAGCAGATGCTTGCTTAGTGCTATTTGTTTTCCCTTTTGTAGGATTTAGGAACTGTGTTCTGATTGCAAAAAAAAACAAAAACAAAAAAACAAAACCCAAAACTAGATGTTGCATGCTTCTGAATTTGATGCACATATATATTTAATTTTAAATTAATTCTGCAAATATCAGGTTCTGTCACAAGAGATTAGAACAAAATGCCATTTAAATTTATATCTGGTGTGAAATGTTTCTGGATTTGTGTTTTTTTATTTTTAATTTATGGAGATTCTATTTTGTTGAATATTAGCATCTATTTTTCACTTTAAAAAAACAATCCTTCAATAAGCACAATTGGCATATTTTGAGGTATAATTATTAATATTTTTCTATGAAAAGATCAAAAACAAGCACATCTTTGGGCATGAGTGAGAAACTCATCTGATGGAAGAAATCTCTGTGGAAAGTACCTGGACCTCAAAAGTATCAGGACAAGTATGACCCACTCAGAAGATGGTTTATAGTATATTTATCTCTGCTGGTCTCCTGGAGCTATAATGATTACTGTCAGCGGGGATGCCCTTTCCTATGACAGAGCTGACACTGCTGAGTACAAATTAAAGGAAAATCAGATTTCTTAGTCTCCGAAAGAGTGGTGGGGGTGGGGGAGGGGCAGAATCTTCCCTTCCGTATCTCTTTTCGCACTATTTCAAGTTTGTCAAGGAAACTCAGCACCAGAACATTTAAACAGGAATGACGCACACTCAGTGAGAAAGTTTTAATTGTGTGAAGTAGAGAGAGACAACCACTGCTGAGAAATCACCCATGTTTCCTCAGATTTCCCTAACCATCGCCCAAACAAAAAGATGAGTTCTGGTCCTTCTCAGCTTTGATCTCACAGCTCAATCTGTTACAGCTAAAATATGTTCCGTTACAAACTTCCAAAAGACAAAGTGTACAAAGTCTTTAAAAAAAAAAAACATTTCCACGTTATAAACTTAGATAAATATATGATTGAAAAGATTATAGAATTTTTTATCATTGGAGATTTTTGTATTAAGGCTTCAGGATTTCACTGTGGTAGAAAAAACGAAAAACTTTCAAACTGCTGATGAAAAGCTTAACATAAATGCAATATTATCATGAATTCTCATATTCATATTTTTCTCTAGCTTCAGGTAATTCTCACTAAAAATGAAAGTCAACCCCGATTCTGACTAGATCCTTAATTGCACAGAAGAATGCTAATGTGGTAATGACACATTATCAGATGCTGCTTTTACAAAATATCTTACAAGACAGTTACTGGTATACTGTGAAACATTAATAATTAAAAACAAATCACACTTGTCAAAATAAATACATCTGTCTATTATCATACTCTTGTTTCTTTACTTGTGCTTGTTTTCCGAAATGGCAGGTGTCACAGTGAAGCTTTTGTTGTAGTGCATGTATCCAATTAAGCACATGGTTTAGGGAAAGGCTGGCACACTGAAATGACTAAATGCACGCAAAAGAGCGATGGAGCTTAAGGGGAGAGTTCTCTGCAATTGTTGTTCTAAGTTGCTTCAGTCGTGTCCGACTCTGTGCGACCCCATAGACAGCAGCCCACCAGGCTCCCCCATCCCTGGGATTCTCCAGGCAAGAACACTGGAGTGGGTTGCCATTTCCTTCTCCAATGCATGACAGTGAAAAGTGAAAGTGAAGTCGCTCAGTCGTGTCCGACTCTTAGCGACCCCATGGACTGCAGCCTACCAGGCTCCCTCGTCCATGGATTTTCCAGGCAAGAGTACTGCAGTGGGGTGCCATTGCCTTCTCCAATTGTTGTTCTACGACAACCAAAAATAAAAGAATGATTCCCAAACTGGAAATATTCCATTAATGATATTTAACCCAAGGCTCTGCACCCTGGAAGTATTCTCATCCACAGTGGGGAGCCTGTAGTGAAGGGTCCCGATACACTAATGCATGTCCGTCAACAAGGTGAAGGGGGTCAAAACTTTGGGAAAGACTCACCTATGACACAATTTATTGCACAATTCAGTGACCAGGTTCCTCAGTTTCATATTTAACTTTTAAGTCCTAACTAATTCAAATAATGTCCTTACACATCAAAATGGAAATTGGTCATGCCTCTCAGTGTCTAAGATTCTGCATCCTCATTCATTTCCATTTTCAAAAGAAGCCAGAAAGCAAGTTACTACTAGTTTAGAATGAGACCCTTAATTACCAAGTGGACTGCAGTGTCCCAAAGGCTTGCCTGGAGCATCCATCTCTGAAAGGAGGTAGTTATAACCTCATTTGTTTTCTGTGGCCAAAGTTTGATACATTACAAATGAGATGAACTTGAGCTGTTTAATTGAGAAAGGTGAATGAGTCCATAAAATACTGTACTTCTTTCATCTTTCAGTTAAGTCAGGTCATTACATCACAGAAACACTGCTCAGTAAGTGTGTAGCCAAGAAGCCTGACTAGTCCCCTTAGGTCTGTTCTCCCTTTCAGAGTATTATATGTCTCATCTGTCCTTTGCTGCTTTTCTTATTTTTGACAGGATGTGAGACATAAAGAAGGAAAGGAAAGGAAAGGAATAAAGGAAGATATTCAATCTACAAAAAACAGAAGGAAATGGGGAAACCATGAACTTAAACTGTTGACAAGCTATCTTAAAAAAAAAAAAAAAGAGCAAGGTCCTTCTAATGAATGAGGATTTCCTTGCTAATCTTCGCTCTATTCCTTCCAGCAAGTAAGTTTCCTACATAATGAGTTTTAAGAGTGATTAATAATTTGATGACTAACAATGTCTTCCAAGGTCATACAGTCCTCCCATACTTCTCAGATGTGTATGAGAACGTTTAGAGAAATCTTTGATTTAAACATTTTGAAAGATACTTATTCCATTACAATATGATGTCTAATTTTAATCTGCTATGATACCAAGGGGCTTCCCTGGTGGCTCAGAGGTTAAAGCGTCTGCCTCCAATGCGGGAGACCCGGGTTCGATCTCTGGGTCAGGAAGATCCCCTGGAGAAGGAAATGGCAATCCACTCCAGTATTCTTGCTTGGAGAATCCCATGGACGGAGAAGCCTAGTAGGTTACAGTCCATGGGGTCACAAAGAGTCGGACACGACTGAGCGACTTCACCTTCACCTTCACCTTATGATACCAAGTGTGCTTTCCCAAATATTTTATATACTTCCTTCTTATAAGGAAAATATAACATTTCATCTTTGGTTTTATATTTTTAATGTATATTATCCAGTAAAAAGTTTGAAGGGGACGTCTCAAATGAAATTACCTTTCAAGGTAATGTGTGTGCTGTGTGCTCAGTTATGTACAGCTCTTTGGGACCCCATGAACTGTAGCCCACCAGGCTCCTCTGCCCATAGAGTTTTCCAGGCAAGAATACTGAAGTGGGTTGCCATTTCCTACTCTAAAGGATCTTCCTGATCCAAGGATCAAATCCGCTTCTCTTGCGTTTCCTGCATTGGCAGGAAGATTCTTTACCTCTGCACCACTTGTGAAGCCCAATTTTAAGGTTAATACTTATCTGGAATCTTAAGATTCTGCTTTTTTTTTTTTTAATGGTTGTTCTTTTCCCAGCTGAGGGCAAGGGGGAAAGATTAGCAGTTTTGCTCATAAAGGGAATATATACACACACACACATATAACTGCCAAATTGCCATCCAGAACTTTAGCACTGGCCAGTTTGGAGATTTATATCCTCCTGGTGCTATATATTAGGGAAAAGTCTGTGCTTGACCTCATCAAGTAGACTGGCAGAGAAGACAGGTGATCTAATGAAACTTGGAAGATCAATCTTAAAACCCTCTTTCAGAGAAACCTTAACCTGACTTCCCAATGCCGAGCAGATCATGAAATCTACAGGGTGCAGCTGCAGCCTTAGAAATGTCCACCTCACCCCACATGGGCTCAGTGTAGTGGGAATGCAGGGTGGCCAGAAGGCAAAGGTCTGAGGAAGGGCGGAGTTCTGAAAATCACTCTATAAATCCTGTTTCTAGGGTGTGCTCAGAATGTCAGTTTTAGTACAAACTGCTACCACAATCACAGACATCAGCTGGAACCTAAACAATCTGTAGAATATGAAGAGATATAGAAGAAACAATCGAGACATTTGCATGTATACAGTTCCAATTCTTGCCTGAGCATCCTTCTGCAGAAGGAGCTGGGCAATTGTAGCATGTCATAAGGACAGGCAGACTTCTAATTCAAGGCTCTCAAGACCATCAGGTCTGCAGCAACCTCAAAGCTTCCTGTCAATGTTGTTAATGGCAAATCTAAGCATGTGAGTGTTTTCGGTCAGGGTGCTCCTAATAGCATCGTGATTGTCAAGTGATTGAGGACAATCATAGGGAGAAGACAGAAATGGTCTATTAGGACTTCGTGGCCATCTCTGCCCCCTCCCCACAGAGCTGCTTCTTTCTACAGGCACAGTAGGGCAGTGACCTACAGGAGATTTACTGTAGCTTTTTGTAGTCCTATTTTCAGCCACTACAAGTTATGAAAATCTAACACTGGGGGGAGGAATGGGAAATATGCCCTAATGCTATAAATACGTACCCTACTGCTAGATACTTTCAGAGAACTATTTGCTATAGCCTATTACTTACGCTCTAGATGGCACTTCTCTTATATTTGTTTAACAAAAGCAAAAATGGAATACACTCATTCTATTACACTTTGGGAGAACCACAGGGAAAATTGGGCTTGCTTCTTTTCTTGATCACCTCTAAGAATTTTTTTTAATCTTTCTAAGGAACTACCTCTTTCCATTCAAACTACCCTATCTGATCAGGAGGAAGCTGAGCTAGTGTGCAAAATTACATATTCTATTGTATTTGTTCTCTTCTTCTGATTACATGATCTTTGGGGAGAATATTATAGGTAAGTAAATACCTAGTACTAAGGTACTTACTTGATATGCTTTGCTAATAACGCAATCTATAAATAATAAGATATTCACAGAACCAGGGAGATGAAAAACCCCATGATTTCTCAAACATGTTCCTAGGACCAATAATGTGGAGGTCATCTCTTTAAATGTTCTAAGAACATGCTCTGTTTCCCAATCTTATTTGATTAGGAAACTCATCTCCCCAAAGGATACCTATTAATTGAGTAACAAGGCACGTTTTTACCTTCATTCCATACGCTCAATACATGCTCTCTTCTACTCACATTCTGCCTTGAAAGTGGACAAAACCCACATTATCCCAATAGGAGAATGAAAAGCTGGCTCTTTAATTCTTTACTATCTCTCATACCATCTCAATTAGTAAATAATTTGAAATGTACAGATGGGGGTAGAAAACCATGCTAAGCCATTTAATAGCCACAGTTTTCACTTTCTCACTAAGGCTTTTCTATATTTTGACAGCAGTCCAGTTGCTAAATCAACTATGGTTTTGCTGGAAAGATTCAGGAGAGACAATTCTACATTTAACTGTGGCCTTTCATTTTGGGCACTACTAGTTTCGACAGCTTTAAGTAGAGTCAACATCCTCTGCAGTTCACAGAAAGAGCTGGGAAATAATACCGATCTTTAAACTATCTTATTAACATCCTCTGGAAGACAATCACAGTGAAACAAATTAAACATGTCCATCATCACTGGGCTGCTGTGCAGGAGGATCCCTGGGTTTCTGAGCAGGTGGGTCCCTGGAAGAGTTTCTGGAGAGAGAGAGCTCTGAACTAATCCCGAAGACCACAGATCTGATCTTAAAAGTTTATCTGATGCCCTTGAACAGAGTGAGCAAGGGCCATCTCTTAATAGTTGCAGGAGCACCCACTGGGTGTATGTGAGAGATTTATTTTTTCCTGTCTTTAAAGACCTTTAATTTGGAAACATTTTCAAGCTTTACAAAATGCAAAAATATATTAAAAGAATGTCATCTACCCTCTGACTAGATTCAGCTACGTTGAACATTTTACACTATTTATCATTCACTCTCCCCTTTCTCTTTTTCTGAATCATTTGAAGGTAGGTTACATTCCCTTTTATCTACAAAATAATTATGTACATCAAGTCTTTTATCACGGAAAAATAAGGATATACTCTTACATGGCTACAATATAGTTATGAACTTGAATAAATTTTACATAAATATTTTTCTCCAGTTTACAGTTAATACTTGAAGTTTTATCAAATTTGTCTCAAATATATCTTTTCTCCTGTTTTTCTACCCTCCAGCAGAGGATCTGGTAAATCAAGTGTTTCCTTTGCTTGTCATGTCTCTACAGCCTTTAGTCTGGGGCACTGACATAGTTATATAAAATAACTTCCAGCGTCTTTTATGGAATTGACATTTTTGAAGAATGTAGTTCCATACTCTCATGTATTCTTTATTTTAATAGGACATTCCTCATTTCCATTTTGCCTTATTTTCCTTGTGACTGTATTCAGGTATAATTCTAGGCTAGAATAATGCACAGGTGATGTATCCTTGGTATCACAGCTGATGATAAACAATGTCTCACTGGTGATGTTAATTCAATCACTGGGCAAGGTGTTGCCCAATTCCTGGACTGTAAACTTACCATAGATTTTCTCTATCACTAGTAATAAGCAGTACATTGGGAAACACTAAGAACACCCATATATCCACCTCCTTCTCATCAAAATTTCTCCCTACCTTTAGCATCCAGTGATTTTTGCCTGATCCATTCCTTACCATGACTTTTCTGGCTCCTGCACAATCTCCAGCCCTCCCCATTTACCAGTCAACCCTCAGGATTCTACTGAAAGTACAGCCTGCCTTCCTGTCCCTTTTATTATCATTTTTACCTTTTGCTTACTGGCACAAATTCATGAATTCCTATTATTTTTAATGATTTATAATTCATTATTGCAGTTAACCATTTTAGTGTTCAAACTGTCTAAGGTTTGGCCAGGAGAAGTCTCTTCATGCTGGTTTCTGTGTCCTTTCCCATCTGTTTTGTGCCCAGTACCTTCTCCCTTTGTGGTATACTAAGAAGATCAAGTCCTTTTACCTGTCTTACCCCTGTCCTCAGTCATTTTCTCATGTACCTCTGATTCAGTTTAGGGAGGAATGGTATTTAGAGACCAAGATATGGAGCTAAGTAGACTCACTGCTATTGGGGTTTCTTTCCTTCACACATTCAACAAACAGAGCTCAGAAATACATGCAGATGTAAACATTCACATACAATTACCAATATACATGAATGCAATTACACATATACGTGCATATCCACAACACACGTATATCTTACGTGAGACAGCAAAAGAGACACAGATGTACAGAACAGCCTTCTGGACTCTGTGGGAGAGGAGAGGGAGGGATGATATGGGAGAGTGGCAGTGTAACATGTATGATATCATAAGTGAAATGAATCGCCGGTCTAGGTTCGATGCAGGATGCAGGATGCTTGGGACTGATGCACAGGGATAATCCAGAGAGATGGTGTAGGGCGGGAGGGGGAGGTGGGGGTTGGGATTGGGAGTTCATGTACACTCGTGGCTGATCCATGTCAATGTATAGTAAAACGAATACAGTATTGTAAAGCAAAACAAACCAAAAAATAAAAATTAATTTTAAAAAATGCTAAAAAAAAAACCCAGTTGTCATTTACCCAGGATCTCCACTTCTCATGTATCCCCAAAGGGAATCTTTCCTTTCTTCTATCCTATATTCCAGTTAGATCCCAACAGCAACATATTTACTTATTTGCTTTCAGTTCAGTTCAGTTCAGTCGCTCAGTTGTGTCCAACTCTTTGCGACCCCATGGACATAGAATTTGTACACATTAACATACTTTCAAAAGTTAAAAACCTATAAAAAAGATAGACTCAGAGAAGTGTCATTCCTTCCATAGCACTTTCATCCTATTCTATACTCACTCCTTATAGGTAAGCATCTTCATTGTTTTCTGCTTACTTCTTCTTATATAACTTTCAGTAAAGATAAGCACATATGTGGGCTTCCCAGGTAGCGCCAGTGGTAAAGAAGCCACCTGCCAAGGCAGGAGAGATAAAAGATGCTGGTTTGATCCCTGGAGAAGGGCATGGCAACCCACCCCAGTTTTCTTGCCTGGAGAATCCCATGGATAGCAGAGCCTGGAGGGCTATGGTTCATAGAGTCACAAAGAGTTGGACACAACTAAAGTGACTTAGTATACGTGCAAGCACATATGTATGCATTCCAATTTTCTAATTTTTCTTCTAATTTTTCCTTCTTTTACATATGAAAGGAATATACTCTTTGGCATATAGCTTTTTCATATAAATGGCATTTATCACTCTATTATAGAGGTCTTCCTTATAATTTTTTTATAGTGCACAATACTAAAAATGTATTTATTCTATAGTTTCTGCAACCAGTCTCTACACTTGAACACTTAAGTCGCCTCCAGTATTTTGCAATAACAACAAATGCTTCAGTGAACAACCTTGTGCATATATATTTTTACACTGTAGGTTTATCTTCAGGGTAAATTCCTAGAAATAGGATTTCTGAGTCAAAAAGCAAATGCACATATAGTTTTGGTAGATCTTGCCAAATCCTCCTCTGTAAAAACTGTACCATTTTCTATTCCCATCAGCAATGTATGACAGTGCCTGTTTCTGTATAGCCTTGCCAAAAGAATGTCTCATCAAGCTTTTAAGTTTGCCAATTTGGCAAATGAGGAATAGATTACTGTTGTTTCAATCTGCATTTCTCACATTGTGAGCAAATTTGAACATTTTTTCATATGTTCTTCTTTTGTGAATTATCCATGTAATTTGCCCAATTTTCTATATGATTACTGTTCATTTCCCATTAATTTTTAAAAGATGATTACTAATTAAAGGTATTAGCGCTTTATCTGAGCCCTTTATCAGTGATGGATTCTGAAAATATTCTCTCCCAGTAGTCACTCATCTTTGAACTTCTTTGCTATGGTGTTTTCTTCTTTTGAATGTGTCCTTTGTTTGCTTTTGAACATGCAAAAGTTTTTACATTTTATGTAGCCAAATTTACCTTTTGTTTCATTGTATTAGAATTTTTAACAATTACTCAAAAGTCTTTCTCTACACCCAGGTTTTAGAGGGATTTAATGATATTTTCTTCTGGTATGTGTATACTCTTTTCATTTTAAAATCTCTGATGCATTTGGAGTTCACTATTGTACATGGTATGAGAAATGGATCTAATTTTACTTTTTTCAAAATGGCTATTCGATTTTCCCAACACCATTTATTATAAAAGACCATATTTATCCCCATGCTTGAAATACTACTTTTATTTTATACTAAATTTCTATGTGTAATTGGATTACTCTGGAGTTTGTATTTTATTTCATTGGTTTCGGTTTTATGGAAGTGAATGCTGTGTATTTGGTACATAAATATTCATAATTGTTACAATTTCATAGTAGTAATGGCTTCTAATGTTACATTTTTGTCTTATTTAACGTTTTGGGGGGTTTGAAGTCTACTTTTTTCTTAGAACCTGTAAGAGTTTGCATTTACATGATTTCAAATGCCACATCCATTGTACTCCTTGATTAACACATTTTTTGATCACTAGCAGTGCTCTGTACTAGAAAAATACAATGAAAAGTAATTAACAGGATGTATCTGCTTACCTGATATAGTAACTCTCGAGAATCAAGTAGATATTGCAATTAATAAATTACATAAATGCTCTTTTACATTTACTGCAGTGGATATAATTGTGTACAGCAAGAGTTGATTTTGTAACACAAATTTTGATTAATACAATCATTCTAAATATCTTTGTGTAGAGATTTGTTTTTCTGTTCATTTAGCAATATTCAAGTTTTGAGGGGGCTTATAGAGCTCATAAGAGGACAAAGTAGACATATGTGTTTATTGTTTCAGAAAAGAAACATAAATAAATGAACATAACCCAGATTTTCATATATATGCAAAAATGAGGTCCAGTGGCATGACCTGCCTAGTTACACAGCCAGTCAAGACAAAACCACCGCTATCAAACAGGTTGCCTAATGGCTAGTCGAGTGTGCTTTTCACACTTACATATGAAGTCTACTTCTGCACACACCAGAGTGCTTTCTCTATGTAAATATCCTGGCAAACAGAAAAATTCTGTGTGCCCCAAGCAAGCCTCTCTGACACACAATGTGTTATGTTTTTCACAGGCCATTTACATGAGAAATGAAACCTTAAAGTGCTCCAATTTCCTCTTTAGGAAAAAAATGTGGGGAGGACAAGGAAAAGACAAAAGAAATGAGTGAAATGAATTTCAGGGTCTGAGACTAACATTGCCTGGTGTCCATTATAACGGTGACTAAACATGGATATGAAAGTGTCACTCGGAGTCCTGATCACATGGGCTTGTCATTCTACTTAAAAGGATTCCAACGTGGACTCCCCGGGGGTATCGTGAATAAGAATCATTCTGCCAATGCAGGGGACATGGATTCTATCTCTGGTCCGAGAAGATGTGACATGCCGCGGAGCAACTGAGACCAGGTGCCATAGCTATTGAGTCAGAGCTCTACAGTCCATGAGCCACAGCTACCGAAGCCCACGAGCCTAGAACCTGTGCTCTGCAACGATGAGAAGCCTGACCACCACAACTAGAGAGGAGCCCGTCCCCCACCCCCACAGCTAGAGAAGAGCCTGAGTAGCAGAGAAGAAACTATGCAGCCAAAAATAAATAAATAAATAAGCAATTAATTATAAACAAATAAGATCTGTATAGTCCAAGCTATGGTTTTTCCAGTAGTCATGTATGGATGTGAGAGTTGGACCGTAAAGAAGGTTGAGTGCTGAAGAACTGATGCTTTCAATCTGCGGTTCTGGAGAAGACTCTTCAGAGTCCCCTGGACTGTAAGGAGATCAAACCAGTCAATCCTAAAGGAAATCAACCCTGAATATTCAATTGAAGGACTGAGACTGAAGCTGAAGCTCCAATCCTTTGGCCACCTGATGCAAAGAGATGACTCGTTGGAAAAGACTGTGATGCTGGGAAAAACTGAGGGCAGGAATAGGGGGTGACAGAGGATGAGTTGGTTGGATGTCTTCGCCAACTCAAGGACATGAGTTTGAGCAAACTCTGGGAGATACTGAAAGACAAAGAAGCCTGGCATGCTGCAGTTCGTGGGGTTGCAAAGAGTCAGACACAACTGAGCAAGTGAACAGCAATAACAAATAATAAAAGTTGTTGATGGCATCATCTAAAAAAAAGAGGAGAATGGATGGTAAACTGACAACAAGTGGATTTCCAAAGTGTTGGGAAGGCATTTTAGGTTTTCTGTCTGCTTTAGGATTTTGTTTATACATATATAATTTTTTAAAGAAAAAAAAAAAAGTCAAACCAACCAGGCAGAAAATCATTCTTATGTAAAAACTGTTAAGAATCATGGAGGGGAAAAAACCCTCTCCCTGCTGCTGGAGCTAACTGCTTACTCACAGGCACTTGTATCAGAACAGCAGCAGCAGGGGAAGAAAGCAGAGGCTAATCAGAAGGAAGAAAAAAACATACTCTGCAAATGCTAAAATGGAGCAATAGCAAGGCCCTAGGAAGAGGTGTCATGTGTTTGGGTAAAAAAAAATAAGCCATGTAGCAATGGAGCATTTAAACCCCTATGAGTGGTGGAAACTGGGCTGGCTACTTTCCTCCTCCTCCTCCAGTTATAAACCTTGCAAATCCCCCAGGGAATACTTTGTGCAGAGATAATTTCTCAGACTGCTTAGAAGGTAAAGTCATACATCTATAGAAAGGCATGTGATGATGGTGTATTTATGTGTGAAAGAGAAACAAGGAATCTACTGGTCTCTCCATTTTCAAGGGAGAAAATTCAAAGACATTTCACACCACCGCCTACAGACCAGGACAATGCCTTCCAGAAAAATAAACATCGTTCCTTTCAGGGTTTCCAAAACTGCAATGTGAAATTCAATTATTTATTTTAAAATCCCTAACAGGATTGTTTCATCCTGCAGGAGAAAAGTCCCAGAAGTAAAAGGAACAGCAAATGCTAACCAAAAGGGGAGAGAAAAGGACAAAAAGGCTCATTATAGAAGCCTCAGTATCAGGGGATGTTATTCTAAACTATTTATTAAATCCTTCTTGTCTTTCTTGATTGCATCGTCCAGGCTGTGACTGGTGCTGTAACAGAATAGGAAGAGCATGAAGTCTCAAAGGCAACTCCTCTTTTCTATACTCCTGGGAATATCTCAGAGCTCACAATGGGTTAATAAAGAAGCCCCTGATTCTTGATCTCCTGAATAAAGAGCTCACCAATTAACAGGCCCACAGGAAAGCACAAAGCAGTTTCATATCAAAACAGAAAAGAAGCCCAGTAATCTGCAAGTGTCCCAAAAAAATGCACGAAACATCAGTAAATAATGGAGAGGAACAGAAATTTCAAAATAGGCTCAGTGCATCTTTAAAAGTGCCTTTTTCCAATAAATAATTCTAGATGAACAATTTCATACACACAGGGCATTTGAATAATTCCATAGACTTCGTTTTACCAGATCTTTCTGCCTAATTACAAGTCTTTGAACCAGACAACGGTACTTGAAAGATCAATGCCTGGCTGCACAAAGCATATATAAAGCGCAATTAAGAGGACTGCTCGATGGAGCAATAGATAACATGCATATGGACGTATGAAGTCTTCACATGTACACACTTGATATTCGTGTTGTGTGTAGTGAAGACACACACTTTCACTGTCCTAAATGTCTCTGGTTGCCATTTTGTAAATGCAACGATCAAAATGAAAATGGAATAAAAAAAATAGGAAGATTGCCACCAAGATTTAGATAATTTTCTTATTGGAACTTTTCAGTCTAGGGGAAGTCTAATTAACTGCATCTGAGAGTATTTATTTCTAACACTGTTTCACTTTTTACTACTTATTTAGATCAAAATCTGACACATTTTAGGAAATATGTGGATTTTAAATGTGTCCTAATTCATTCAACTTGTTTCTCATTTTCTAGCACTAAATCAAGATAATAAAACATTACCATCTTGGACTACTTAGAAGGTATGTATATACTTCAAGCACAGGCATTTCATTTGTAACTAGGAAAGCAATGCTTCGTGTCTGGGAGAAAAGCAAACAGAGTCACTGACACTGGGTATTCTCAGTTCTCAGGGAAGGCAGGTCTAACGAATGTAAGAGATGACAGGCACAAAAGGCATCTAAGACAGTGGCTGGCATCACGAAAATAAATAATAAATACCAAATTCATGCTGACCAGAAAAAAGTGACATTTTCCAGCGACACATTAGATAGAAGAAAAAGTGTGAGGAGTCAAAAATTGTAGGGAAATGAAAATGTATGACTTGACTGCAGGATAAAAGACTGTTAGAACTGCAAAGAGCCATAAAGACACACCCAGACAGAAGGAACTGAATCAGGGTCTCAGAGGTGAGTGGCCACAGAGGCCCTGGCACTGAATAGTCCCTGCCTTCGCACTGTCTCTACTGGCCCCTGGTGTCACCACCGTCTAGACCCTCTCATTCCCTGAGCTTTTGTTCAACAGCACTGCAGGAAATTAATGGGAGAAAATAATGGAGAGTAACGAAGATCATGGCATCTGGTCCCATCACTTCATGGGAAATAGATGGGGAAACAGTAGAAACAGTGTCAGACTTTATTTTTCTGGGCTCCAAAATCACTGCAGATGGTGACTGCAGCCACGAAATTAAAAGACGCTTACTCCTTGGAAGAAGTGATGAGCAACCTAGATAGTATATTCAAAAGCAGAGACATTACTTTGCCGACTAAGGTCCGTCTAGTCAAGGCTATGGTTTTTCCTGTGGTCATGTATGGATGTGAGAGTTGGACTGTGAAGAAGGCTGAGCGCTGAAGAATTGATGCTTTTGAACTGTGGTGTTGGAGAAGACTCTTGAGAGTCCCTTGGACTGCAAGGAGATCCAACCAGTCCATTCTGAAGGAGATCAGTCCTGAACGTTCATTGGAAGGACTGATGTTGAAGCTGAAGCTCCAGTACTTTGGCCACCTGATGCGAAGAGTTGACTCATTTGGAAAAGACCCTGATGCTGGGAGGGATTGGGGGCAGGAGGAGAAGGGGACGACAAAGGATGAGGTGGCTGGATGGCATCACGGACTCAATGGATGTGAGTCTGAGTGAACTCTGGGAGTTGGTGATGGACAGGGAGGCCTGGCGTACTGCGATTCATGGGGTCGCAAAGAGTTGGACACGACTGAGCAACTGAACTGAGCTGAACATAATCACTGAGTTATTTCCCTTTTATATCTATAAGTTTTTGCCAGGTTGAGAGGAGAATGGTAATTATAAAACATTTATAATATGGTTAAAACCACTTGACAAAAAAAATCTTACTTATTAAACTGAAGGCAATATTTGGACCTTATAATGAAACCAAATGGCTCTTAGTGCAGTTAAATAAAGGACACATAACCACAGAGACAATGCACTTTGTATATTTGCAGTTAAAGAGAAAAATGTAAGCAACTGCCTAAGAAATGCTCCTTTGTCTCCTTTCATTTTCTGTTCCCAAACTTTGGCCAATTTAAGTGCAGTTACTATCTGCTTTTATTTATCAGTATTTTGAGACAGCAATGGCTTTGAAATGGCAAAAAAAGAATCAAATAAAAGTTGATCTTCTTGACTAATAAATGAATTAATCATTCATTTCTGCAGAATCCTTGGCTGGGAGGGTGCCGGAAGGGAGTGGGTGAGCTGTATGTAGCACTCTGACCATGGGCACATGTGCGACCTTGAGGGAAGGCATGGAAATACTCTGGTCTCCTGTTTCCTCTTCTAAAATATGATGCAGCTGAATAAAGAGTCTCTAATGTTGAAACAGAGCAGGACTCTATGGTCCTTGCCCACCATGTGCTCTGTCTGCTTTTTGTCTGTGGAAAAACTTCAGCCAAAGAGTAAGTTTAATTGCAGAAGTGAGAATATGCAGAAACCAGAGAAAATAGTCTTACAGGACTAAATAATAGTAGTTCAGTCATTAGGGATAGCCAAGGACCTTTAGTTCCTTCTCAAGGACTACAGATAATATTCTGAGCCACATCCTGTGAGCCGCCTTACAGATACTGAAACCCCTACAAAGTGGAAGAAGTTTAACTAAATGATGACCAGACTGTAGCAGAACATAAGCTGCCACAATCCCAAGAACTGTCCCCAAAGAAATGAGAACCAACCAACCCTGGGACTAAACATTAACTATACTTAAAACAATCAAGATGACGCGGGTCAGACCACCCATGACCAATTTCAAGATGACTGTCAGAGCTGACTGCTGCTTCTGAATGTAGCTTCCTTCTGTCTATGAAAGCTCTTGCCCACTGGTTGTTGGGGCAAAGAGTCAGCCTTTGGACAGGAGTCCGCCCTCCCTGTGGGCTGCCGGCATCCAGAATAAAGCAAACTTTCCTTTACACTACCCTTGCTTCTTTACTAGCCTTGAGCCATTAACAGCCAGATTCCAACTTTCAGTTACAATGTCACTCATAACTCCCTGATCCCCCTTGTTTGATTTTATTCTTTATGTAAAATTGAATGCCGACAAGAAAAGCAACTCTCAGAGAAGAAGCCATATGTTAAAGATTAGCAATCAAGAAAGTTGTAGTGGTTATAGTGTGACAGGATTGTTTGTAAACTTCTATGACCCAAAGTCTCCCTCTCCCCAGAATGCAGTCTAGAACACAATCCTTTGCTATTTTAAATCGGACAGCTTTAATTACCTCTCCTTGTTATGAAACAGAAAGAAGAGTGACTTTTCTAAACTTGATTTTTGACTAAAAATCTCTTTGCCAATTCCTTTGGACAATGAATTCTGAATAGTGGTATTTTATATCTCCCAGACAAACGTTTCTTTCATGAAAATGGGTGGGGATGAATGAATTTCAAAATGTCATCATTTTAGCTACCATTTATTCTACTCTATTACAAATTCAATAACCTTGAACCAGAGTTAATAGAAATTCATGATAAGTAATAAAAATCAAACTGGCCTCAAATTCCCGTGGCTTCACACAGCCTATAAGCTATCAATTCCTCAATCTCTCTCTCCAGCCTAGAACTCTCTGTTGAGTTCTAGCCAAAATCACACCGACAGACATCACCAGACAAAACCACACTGACAGATGTCCTATTGGAGCCTCAGACTGAACACATCCATCAGCCTCCTCCCTTTTCCCCGTACCAGCTCCTCCTTCAGTGTTCTGTGTTTCTGTGAATGTTTTCATCACCCAGTTTGGTATCTGAGTTTGGCTCCAAGACACTCTCCTCTCCTTTGCCCCAAACACTGTTGATTCAACTCCCTTTAATTTTGTCAGATAGATTCCAATCTTTCCTATGAATAGAACCTTAATCCTGGCATTCTGAAATGCAAATCTGATGACTTTCCTTCTTAAAAATATGCCAGTGCCCTTAATGTAAAACCCAATCTCTCTAGCAGGACATGTCACAAGATGCTTCATAATCAGGTCTCTGCCTTTATGGCCAGCCACATCTTCGGTCACTTCCTTCTTTCCACTAAAGTTGTCAATATCCTAAGCCTTTAACATGTTCCCAATTTCCCACACACTCTTTTCCTCTAGTCTTTGTGTATATCATTGTTTCTTAGTGGGACTGTTCCTATTCCCTTCTGTGTCAGGCTGACTTCAGTAAGCCTTTGAAACTCACCTCAGCCCTTCCAGCTCAGTCTCAGCCTTCACTGACTGTCCATGTGTGTTCTCATAACATGACAGGCAAACTTCTACTACAATCCCCACTATGTGGCATTTTAACCACTACTGTATGGCGAGTCCATAAGGCAGAGTCTGCATTTTATTTAGTTTACTGATTGATGAAGGGCATATAATAAATGTGCAATAAATGAACACCTATGCACATAATAGAGGGTCTATGAGGAGAGTAATCCTAGTCCACGGTGCTGGGACAGTCCAGGTCCACCTAGATCCAGCCCAGGTCATCCCAGCCTGATTAAGAACAGATCTCCCTTTCATTCCCAATTGTCCAGATGTGGACAATAAATCACATGATCATTGTCTATGAGTCAACATACCAGGTGCACCTGTAGCCTTTTAAAAGACACAGTAGTACATTCACAGAGAGACATCTGGGAAGTATGATCACTGGGCAAGATGTTCTAGCCTGGGTGGTAACATTTCAGGTGACTTTTTTTTCCTGGTCATACTTTCATTAATTGAAATTGCTTTCATCCATTCAGCACAGATCACTTCTATAAAACTAGTCAAATGACTTTGAAAAAGTCACAGCATAATTCATCTCAAGTGAATGTTCTGGAATATTCAGCTTTATCTTTAGGGCTATGGAAAATGCCAAGATTTTTCATATTGTAGGTCAACTAAGCATATGACAGAATGGGCCCATCATAAAGATAAAGGACATCAAAAGCTTGTGATTATATTCACAAATGTCATCCAACCCCACATGGCATGAAAAATGAAACTAAACTCAACTAAAATAAACAGTTCTGAGAGTCAGGATGCCAAAATATCCAGACATTTGGTTTGAAGCTGCTGCATAGGGTCTAGACTCCACAGCTAGTAATGTGAATAAATTCACAGACCAAACTTTCAAATAGTAACAGCATATGGAAAACGTTAAATGGGACATAAACATTGCTAATCAGAATCCAACAGAGGTAATCTAAAAAACATCCTCGTGTAAAAGTGCTTCCACAATCAATTCTACCTCACAGAGCAATGACTTTTATCAGTTCAAAAACATATGGAATCTTAGTGTGGAAGAAAAGTAAGTCATCATGTTTTCCATCAGATTTTTATCGTGATTAAACATATATAGTGAAGCATCACTGGTCACAAACTTTTAACCAGTACTTAAATATATAAACTAATAGCCAACTTTTGATCAAGGTACAATTCCATATCAAGTTGCAAGCCAATTACTTTCAGTTACTTTCTCTATTTTCTCACTGACTTGCAGATCCATCTAAAGAGGACAGTACAAAGCACATTTTTCTGCCTGGATGGGGATATTTAAGACAAACCATCTCCAACTTTGTGGAGTCAGAGTTGAGATGACTGCTTGCATCTCTTCCCAAGCTGACTATGTCTGGCAAAGGAATATATATATCTCTCTCTCCAACTTTGTGGAGTCAAAGTTGAGATGACTGCTTGCATCTCTCCCAGAGCTGACTATGTCTGGCAAAGGAATGGTTAGGAGATCTTGGACATCAACTGAAAGGAGTACAATGGTGAGGGGGAGCATCTTGGCCAGCCAGAGCCTTCAACTTCCTTTTCTGGCAGGGGATAGAGAGTGCACTGATGCATCCACAATCTGCTTCTCTAAGAATGATGGGCAGCCTCAGAGAGGGAAGTTCCGCACCTGCCAGGATTCAGCTAACCAGCTGATGATGTGGCAGCATCAAGTCCCAGAGAATCAGGTTCAAATTCTGTCACATAACCTTGATCAATTTACTTAGTCTCTTGAAAGAGAGTCCCTCCAAGACACTGTGTGTGAGTGAGCATGAACCCTGTCACCTAAACTGTAGAGGCATTATGTCTGAGATAAGCTCAAAGGATACCTTTTCAGAAGGGATGTGGGGAGCAGGATCCCCTTGTTGGTGTTGCTGTTCAGTTGCTAAGTCATGGATTCTTTGCAACCTCATGGACTGCAGCACTCCAGGCTTCCCTCTCCTTCACTATCTCCCAGAGTTAGCTAAAACTCCTGTCCGTTGAGTCAGTGATGTCATACAGCCATCTCATCCTCTCTCGTCCCCCTCTCCTTCTGCCCTTATCTTTCCCAGCACCAGGGTCTTTTCCAATGAGTCAGCTCTTTGAATCAAGTGGCCAAAGTATGGGAACTTCAGCTTTAGCATCAGTCCTTCCAATGAATACTCAGGGTTGATTTTCTTTAGGATTGACTAGTTTGATCTCCTTATAGTCCAAGGGACCCTGAAGAGTCTTCTCCAACACCACAGTTTGAAAGCATCAATTTTTCAGCAATCAATCTTCTTTAAAGTCCAATGCTCACATTCATACATGACTACTGGAAAAACCATAGCTTGCACTATACAGACCATTGTCAGTAAAGTGATGACTCTGCTTTTTAATACACTGCCTATGTTTGTCATAGCTTTTCTTCCAAGAAAAGCGTCTTTTAATTTCATGGCTGCAGTCACTATCAGCAGTGATTTTGGAACCCAAGAAAATAAAGTCTGCCAAGTCACCTAAATTTCCTCTTGGGAGATGAACATGGCATGCTGGCACGGATGGTACCCCTGCTTAGAGTGGCATCCTGTTGGCTGTCTTCATCCAGAAGCCCCAGTAAGCATGCTTTCAGCAACTCCAGTGTCTGGAACCAACACTCTGAGAGCAATTATGCCACTTCCTGCATTAGCCAACTCATCCATACTTTCCATCACCATCTAAACACTTATAATCTGTCTAACCATCACTGCTCCCCAGAGTATGATATCAATATCACTGACTGACTTCTAGAAATTTCCACTTGAGTGTCCCATTGGTACTTCACACTCATCCAAATCTGATTGCTTTATCTGTCATCCCCTCAAAGCCAGTTCTTTCAAACTCTGAATCTCTGTGAATGGCATCACCTCTGCACTATTCATAAAACCAGAAATCTTAATCTCATCTTTGATTAATATTTTCTCTCTCACTCCCTGCATCTACTCTGTCCCAGTTCTGACTCTGACTTATTGTACCTTTTAAAGGTTTCTTGCAAACTTTAATGGTATTTTCACATCACTACCCTGTTCTTGGATTATTCCAATTATCTTCCTAAAGATCTCCCCACCTCAATTTTCAACCTCATATTCACTGACCACTTCAATGTGTTCTCTCCATATTTTGGCCATTATCAAGTCATCCTCTACTTTAAAACTCTTTGTATAAAATCAACATGAGACGGATTAAAGACTTAAACATAAGACCCAAACTGAAACTCTTAGGGTAAAAAAAAAAAAAAAAAAAAACATGGAGGAACAGCTCCTTAGCTTTGGTCTTTGGTATACAGTCTCAAAAGAACCTATAATAAAAGCAAACAAACAATTGGGACTATATTAAACTAAAGAGCCTCTGCCCAGCAAAGGAAACCATCAACAAAATGAAGAGGAAGCCTATTCAGTGCGAAAAAATATTTGCAAACCATTTATCTGATAAGGCTCATATCCAAAATAAAAGGAGCTCATATAACTCTAAAGCAAAAAGAAACAAATAGCCTGATTTTTAAAGTGGGCAAAGGACCTGAATATACATTTTTCCAAAGGGGACATACAAATGGTCAACAAATATGTGAAAAGTTGCTGAAAAATCACTTATCATCAAGGAAATGCAAATCAAAATCACATCAGATATCACCTCACACCTGTCCAGTTCAGTTCAGTTCAGTCGCTCAGTCATGTCCGACTCTCTGCAACCCCCATGAATCGAAGCATGCCAGGCCTCCCTGTCCATCACCATCTCCCGGAGTTCACCCAAACTCATGTCCATCAAGTCTGTGATGCCATCCAGCCATCTCATCCTCGGTCGTCCCCTTCTCCTCCTGCCCCCAATCCCTCCCAGCATCAGAGTCTTTTCCAATGAGTCAACTCTTCACATGAGGTGGCCAAAGTACTGGAGTTTCAGCTTTAGCATCATTCCTTCCAAAGAAATCCCAGGGTTGATCTCCTTCAGAATGGACTGGTTGGATCTCCTTGCAGTCCAAGGGACTCTCAAGAGTCTTCTCCAACACTACAGTTCAAAAGCATCAATTCTTCAGCGCTCAGCCTTCTTCACAGTCCAACTCTCACATCCATACATGACTACAGGAAAAACCATAGCCTTGACTAGACAGACCTGTTAGATTGACTATTTTCAACAAGAGCTAAAAAACACTAGCAAGGAGAAAAGGAACAGTTCTGTTCTGCTGGTGGGAATGCAAATTGGTGTAGCCATGATGGAAAAGAGTGTGGAGGTTCCTCACAAAATGAAAAATAGGACTAATGTAAGATTTAGCAATCTCATTTCTGAACATATATCCAAAGGAAATTAATTAGTATCTTGAAGAGGCATCTATACTCCCATGTTTACTGACATATTCTTCACAATTGCCAAGATATGGAACGAACCTAAATGCTGGGCAACAGATGACTGGATAAAGAAAATATGGTGTAGACACACCATACATACACACAATGGAATATTATTCAGCCATTAAAAAGGGAAATCTTGCTGTTTGCAACAAAAGTAAACCTGGAAAACATTAGGCTAAATGAAATGTCAGACACAAAAAGACAAACACTGTTTGATTTCACTTACATGTCAAGTCTAAAAAAGTCAAACTCAGAGGACCAGAGAGTAGAACAGTGGTTGCCAGAGGCTGGTGGTGGAGAACGTGTGGAAGGAATGGGGAGATACTGGTCAAGGGGTACAAACTTTCAGTTATAAAATGAATACGTTCCAAGGATCTAGCATACAGCATGGTAATGAAAGAGAATAATACTTTATCATATGCTTGAGATTTTCTAACAGTAGATGTTAGGTGCTTTCACCACACACAGATGTGTTAACTAACAAGATGGTAGTAATCATTTCACAATGGATATGTATATTCAATCACCATGTTGTACACCTTCAAAAAAATCACACTGTAAAATCTAAATGTATAAAACCTTTGTCAATCATACCTTAATAAAGCTAGAAAATACAAAAGTCTTTATTTTGCCTCCTCTGCTTCATCTCAACAGTTTTATCTTTCCTTGCCATTTTCCACCCCAATCTTGAACTCTATCTCCAGCTACACCAAACATCTATCACTTCATAGTAGGTCCCCTGTCCACTTTCACTTCTGCGAATCCTTCCTACTTATGCCCAGAACACCATAAATCCCATTGCTATGGACTTTTGTTAGTCAACTCCTACTCACCTCTCAAGCACCAGAAGAACATCACCCCCTGGAATCCTTCTACTCTCACATGCTCCTTGCCCTCATCTGCTGTATTTTAATTTAAATAAACTATAAGCCTCCTGCATTTATTTAATTTCTTATTGGATCTCTAGAGCCAAGCACATCTCTGAAAGATTATTACATATCAATAAATATTTAACTCAAATTTTGCACCTGAGGTTGGTCTCCTTTTCTTCCTATATGAAAAACTGAAAGTGAAGTCGCTCAGTCATGTCTGACTCTTTGTGACCTCATGGACGGTAGCCTACCAGGCTGCTCTGTCCATGGAATTTTCCAGGCAACAGTACTGAAATGGGTTGCCATTTCCTTCTCCAGGGGATCTTCCCAGCGCAGGGATAGAATCCGGGTCTCCCGCATTGCAAGCAGACACTTTACCATCTGAGCCACCTGGGAAACTATATTCAGTTCAGTTCAGTTCAGTTGCTCAGTCAAGTCCGACTCTTTGCGACCCCATGAATCACAGCACGCCAGGCCTCCCTGTCCATCACCGACTCCCGGAGTTCACTCAGATTCATGTCCATCGAGTCAGTGATGCCATCCAGCCATCTCATCCTCTGTCATCCCCTTCTCCTCCTGCCCCAAATCCCTCCCACCATCAGAGTCTTTTCCCGTGAGTCAACTCTTCGCATAAGGTGGCCAAAGTACTGGAGCTTCAGCTTTAGCATCATTCCTTCCAAAGAAATCCCAGGGTTGATCTCCTTCAGAATGGACTGGTTCGATTCTCCTTGCAGTCCAAGGGACTCTCAAGAGTCTTCTCCAACACCACAGTTCAAAAGCATCAATTCTTTGGTGCTCAGCCTTTTTCACAGTCCAACTCTCACATCCATACATGACCACAGGAAAAACCATAGCCTTGACTAGACGGACAAGACTGCACAGAACTGTAGCATCCTTATCAGGAAAATAGAATAATAATACCTATTTCACAAAATTGAATTGAAGATAAATGACCTCACATATATAAAACATTTGCCTCAGGGCTCCACATATAGTGAGCCACGGATAAAGATCCCAGTGTACTCATGAGCCAAGGGCCATTTCTGGCATATATCTGTATTTTGTTGGGCAATCATAATTCAAACAGACACATGCACCCCCATTGTTCATTGCAGCATTATTTACAATAGACAGGACATGGAAACAACCTAAATGTCCATGGAAAGATGAATGAATAAAGAAGGTATATATGGACAACATGGTATATATATACACAATGGAATATTACTTGGCCATAAAAAAGAATGAAGTTGGGTCACTTGTGGATGGACGTGGATGGACCTAGAGTCTGTCATACAGAGTGAAGTAAATTAGAGAGAAATACAATATCATATATTAACACATGTATGTGGAATGCAGAAAAATGGTACAGATAGCTTATTTTCAGGAAAAGAGATGAGGAGAACAGACATGTGGACATGGGGGAAGGGAGGTGCGGAGATTGGGATCAACATATGCACACAGCCACATGTAAAACAGACAGCTAGTGATAACCTGCTATTATATAGTACAGGGCGCTCTGCTCGGTGCTCTGTGGTGAACTAGATAGGTGGGACAGGGGTAGGTCTGGGAAGGAGGGCAAGAGGGAGGGGACATAGGTATACATATAGCTGATTCACTTCGTTTTACGGCAGAAACTAACACAATATTATAAAGCACCCATGCATGCATGCTAAGTCCTTATGGACTCTAGTCCTCCAGGCTCCTCTGTCCATGGGATTCTCCAGGCAAGAATACTGGAGTGGGTTGCCATGCCCTCTTCCAGGGGATCTCCTCGACCCAGGAATCAAGCCTTCGTCTCTTCTGCCTCCTTCATTGGCAGGCTGGTTCTTTACCACTAGCGCCACCTGGGAAGCCCATCAAGCACCTATACCTCAATTTTAAAATGTTAAATTGAAAATTCTCAAATAAAAACTCAAGGTTTTACTTTATTATGAAAACAAGTTTTAAGATCTAACAGCCCTGGATAGGTACTTTTTATGCAACAATCAGCTGGAGCCAAGTAACACCAACTCTTCTTGGATGAGACACAGGCCTTAGTTTGCCACACACCTCACTAATCCTTATCCTTGACCAGCTTCTCAGCTTAAAACCATCCATACTTAAGACCCTCACTGCAGGCAATTATGGAAAATCCTTTGAGATGAAAGTGTTAGCATAGGTGGTGCAAGATTATACCTAGTACAAAGGAATTGAATATAACTGGCTCTTTCCCTTTCTCCAGATGGCTTGCATGTTTAAGCTGATGTAAATTCATAAATATATTCCTCTATAGAAAAAGTCTATGATTCTAACCTACAGGTCAGCTTTATCACCTCAAAGCAGAGGAAGGGACAATGTTCCTTTTGTTTTAGAAACAGATTGCCTGAGCTTAGAGAAATGAACTTCGAGAGTGCTTTTTTTAGAGACAATTTCCAAGCCCCTTTCCACAGGTGGTGCTGTCTGGCATGTTGACCTCACATAGCCCAGGGGAGCTGGCCTTTGCTCAATTTCTTGAAAGAGAGATGTCAGGCTCAGTGACCCCCAAGTGGGGATTGTCTTCCCTCTTTACACTTGCCATCAGCTGTTGGTGGCGTTTCTTCAAATCAGCGAGGTGTCCTGTTGTGTGGGGGAGCGGGAGGGGGTGCTCCAGCGGGGCAGCCCCACGGAGCCCCTGACTGCGGCATCTTCTTCCTCCAGCCCCGGGATGCTGGTGTTTCACATCACATGAAGGGGGCTTCCCAGGCGGTCTCTGATGTTCGGTTTTGTTACGTCTTTTCAACGAACACAGAAATCCGTCTGTGAACATCTTGACCTACAATTCTATGCAGATCAAACTACAACCAGTATGTTTCAATAACGGATTTAAAATTCAGCGCCGTTGGTGAACTCTAATTCTAACCCTGATCCTAATTTACTATTTGACCAAGAGGTTATCAAGGGGCTTCTATGAATTTTATTTCTCTTTGATGCCTTAAAGAATTGGGGGGTTATAAAACATATGATACACACACATACATACATACATAGGCACATAAAACAATTTCCAAATGTATACCTATAAAATCAAGTTCTAACTTTAATGTAATGAAATGAAAGCAGTATGAAGCAAAGTGGTTTTGAAGAAATCAATCTTTTTCAATCAATGAAAGTACTTGATAATGTTTCTACAAAAAGAAAAAAGAAACATCTATTTTTTTGACCAAGTTCTGAGGCTCTAATTATCAAAGTCCTAAAGAGATACTGACACATGGTTGGGGAAAATTTGTTCCTACACAGTTAAGAATTGTGTTTATTTCCAAAAAGATACTGACTTTATAAATAAAAAAGCACATAGATCAATAGAGAGGAATTTTAGTAAAACAAAATGACATAAGAATAAACCTAATTTCTTCTAGAGACTTCCAAAACATTCCTAAGGAACATAGGCAAAACATCTTGGTCTTCTAACCTCTAATGCTTCCTGGTGTATACGGTCCAGTTCCTCTCTCACTTCTCCTAAAGAGAAAGACAGACATTAAGAGAAGTCTAAACCTCAAAAGGGAAAAATCCTAGGTCTCTTTGCCTCTTCTGATTGGGTTTAAAAAATTGGGTTTTCTAATTGGAGCAGCATTTCAGAAGCAAACACTTCCAGGCTTGGTGTCTACATTTTACAGTCAGCAAGAAATACTGTTTATAATTTCACGGAAGGTAAAACATTTCACCAAGGGCAAACATTCATCACGCAATGAATCAACGACCAGTCACCTTTATCCCCATCCGCATGCAAATAGCTTCCCAATTTTCCTACTTGTCATTATGTGTGACATTTAAACTCAGTTACTTTGGACCTACAACACTAGTTAACCCCAGGCAAGCTAAGATTCCAAACAAACCCTTGCTAATATGTCAGAAACTCATAATTTCTTTCTTCCTTTCTGTTCAGTAAAGTCTTCCATAAACATATACCAAATTCTGGCAACAAAATGCTTCAGACTATACACTTTACCTCGGCAGAAAAGCACAGCGTAACAATTGCTCCTTACTGGCAAACAAGGGAAAAGTCTAATGAATTTAGGATGATTTTCCAGTTGGAGATTTTATTTTTTCCCTCTAATTGTTACTGCAAGGTAAAAGAAATAAAATTCAAATCAAACCATTAGTCCACTTTTTTCCTTTAAACTATATCCAAGTCAAATGAATGAAAAAAGCTACTATTAATAGTACACAGTGGGATAAAATTAGCTTCCTTACTGTATGTTAGTTGATCTTTTCCCCATTGCATAGATAATTAAGAAAAAAATCTACCCACAAGATTTAAAGGACTGTAGACAGGACATCTAATTGCTAAGCAAATATTTAATTCCTTTTAAAAATTTAATGGAATGTTAAATCCCACAGGAAAATATATTCAGAAAAATATGCCAGGTATAGAGAAAAATATAGAATATAGAACATATGAAAATCAAATATGTGTATATTTGCTATAAATAAAAGTAAATTCTCAGTTTTTAAAAGAAGTATTAACAAATGGAATGAAATATGGTCTTTTCAACTTAGCAATAATTTTGGAGACCTCTCAAAGTATTACAATATTAAGCTATTATTCCAGCCTCATTGCAAATACTCCTCAAGTATAATTATGGCACCTATTCAGTCATTCTACTGCATACCTTTCACTGAGCACCTTTCATTTAAAATGTCTCTATTTCATACTTTTTATTATAGGTGTTTTATGGTCACTTGATTATAAATCCTCCGTCCAGTCACTGCTGCTCTGATTGAAATCACTGAGGTTTACCTTTTTAGGTGCTGTGTGCATGCGTACTAAGTTGTTTCAGTCACGTCTGACTTTTTGAGACCCTTTGGACTGTAGCCTGCCAGGCTTCTCTGTCCATGGGATTCTCCAGGCAAGAATACAAAAGTGGGTTGCCATGCTCCCTCCTGGGGATCTTCCCAACCCAGGTATCAAACCTGCATCTTTTAGGTCTTCTGTGTTGCAGGCGGGTTCTTAACCATCAGCACCACCTGGGTTTTATGTGTTGATCACCACCAAACAAAAAAACTATGATACGGATATTTTTACTGAACACATAGGGCTAACCCATGGACACTGCACAAGTCATTACATTCTTCTCTTTCCCCATTTGTACACTTTGGTCATTGGGCAGAAATTTCCATTTCTCCTGCTTCCATATAACAAAACTCACAGATTCGCTGTGACTCACTGTGGTACCGGTTGTGGCCAAGTTGGTCCAACAGCCATCAGGCTACTTGTAAGTTTACCACATACCTAGTACAAAGGCAACAATATAATTTTATTTGTCCCTTCAGGAAAACCTGAGGTCTTTTCTTTAGTTTAGCTAAATATTTTTCCTTTAAAGGCATTTAAAAAACAGTAACAGCTATTTGAGACTCTAGGAAAACTATGGACACTTTTCTCAAAGCTATGAGCCCAGGCAGACCTTTCCCCCAGCATGCATAACAAAATTTGGCTTTCAATTTAGGGAGAGCCATGTTATAATAGATGCTGTATCATTTGATGGCATCCTGAAATCCCACACAACTCCCATTACAAATGACTATTTAAGCAATTTTATGTCACTGACTCTTTGGCAGAGAGAGATGCTGGGCTTCAGTTGGAAAGGCACTGGATAAACGTCACCAAATAAAGTACAGTGATATACTTGACACTAGGAAAATAGAATATTATGAAGATGGGAAGATTTTACGATGTTTTTTTCCATCCCAGCTGGAAAGATTGATCAGACTGGGGATATCTTTAGAATCCAATCAAAATTTCCAGTAGGAAGGAGTTGCAGATACAAGAGGAAAGGTTATCATTTATTGCCCAGCCCAACTCAAGGTCCTACCTAATGATCTATGTCCTAAAAGGAAAGGCAGACTCACTGGCAAAAGTTGTTAAAGATGGAAAACTGTTTCCACAAACAGTTTTATGAACTGGCAGAGTCATACTCATTGTGTAATCTGAAGGTCTTAAAAGAAAATGAATAACACAAATCGATCCCACAGCTCCATTCCCATCTCCTGCCAAACCTTCTCCCCTCATATCTTCATTTCTGTAGGCCAAGCAATTCTACCCTTCTAATATTTTCTTGTTTATCACAGTGCTAGGCATAGAGCATTAAATTTAAACTATACATCTCTGGCATGTAAAAAACTTAAGCACTGAACATCTCAATCTTTTAAGATGAAAGGTAAGAAGTAACTATTCACATGTCCATATATCAAAAAAGTATCAAAATAGCATGAAATAGATATGAAAGAGCTAAGTGTTCCTCACTAAAACAATGAATAAAATTATTTTATCATGTTTATTGACTAAATTTATTGTATGTGGGGAAGTAATAATTATCTCCAGAGTGAGAAAACCCTAAGTGGTTTGTGTTTTCTGTTTCTCTTCAGTGACTTTATTCCGGCGTGATAATGGTACAGATGACAACCAACGAACCAATGGGGCCAGCCATTCCCATTCACCCTGAGCCCTGCACCCGGATAAGCAAGAGGGCAGCCCCAGCACAGTGGGAAGACTTAGACTGTAGGAATATGCTATAGAATTGGCTTTGAGGTTTTGCAACCTTGGTTTGGGATTATTTATAGTAAAACTAGGGTCCCATAGCTATTAGAAAATTTTTAAAAGTCAGTTTATTTGCTATCACACTGATGTTTTAATAAAACATTGTTTTGCTTTCCTTATCTGTAAAATGAAAAGGTTGGACTACATGACTGCTAGCACTAAATGCTGGCAGATGTCTCCAAGAATGTCTTTTGGGGAACACGCAAAAGAGGACCTTGCAGCTAGAATGTAAAGGTCACATTTCAAAAAGGCAGTACATGAGCAGAGTAATTAAGTCACTGTAATGACTTATTAACCTTGATTGCTGCCATGATTACAGTGTCATCTGAACTGGGGCATCAACTTCAGAATACACTTTTCAAGTGCACATGGAACAATCTCCAGGATAGAGTGCATGCTAGGAAACATAACAAGCCTCAATAAATTTAAGAAGGCTGAAATCATGTAAGAGTCTTTTCCAAAAACAACAGCATGAGACCAGAAGTCAAGTACAAGAAAAAAACTATAAAAAACATAAACAGGTGGAGGTTAAATAGTATGCTACTATACAACCAGTGGGTCACTGAAGAAATAAAAAAGGAAATTAAAAAATACCTGGGGAAAAATGAAAATGGAAACATAAGGATTAAAAAATTATGGGACCCAGTAAAAACAGTTCTAAGATGAAAGTCTATAGTGATACAAGCCTACCATAGGACAAAAAAATCTCAAATAAACAACCTCACCTTACACTTACATCAGCTAAAGAAGGAAGAAAAAACAAAACCCAAAGTTAGTAGGAGGAAAGAAATCATAAAGATCAGAGCAGGAATAAATGAAATAGAGACTTAAAATAACAGCAGAAAAATCAATGAAACTAAGCTGGTTCATCAAAAAGATAAACAACATTAATAAACTTAGTCAAACTCATCAGAAAAAAAAGAGTGGGAGGGCTCAAATCAATAAAATCAGAAATAAAATAAGTTACAGCTTCAAAAATACAAAAGATCATAAGAGATTACTGCAAATAATTATACGCCAATAAAATGGACAACCTAAAAGAAATGAATAAATTTCCCAGAAACATACAATCTTTCAAGACTGAAACAGGAATACAGAACATGAGCAGACCAGCAACCAATAATGAAACTGAATCAGTAACAAACAAAACTCTCAACAAAAAGTCTAGGACCAGATGGCTTCATAGGTAAAGTCTACCAAACATTTAAAGAAGACTTAATACATATGCTTCTCAAACTATTCCAAAGAAAAAGGAATGTTTCTAAACTCATTCCATGTATCATCACCCTGACACAAAACCAACAGAGACCACAAAAAAAAAAAAAAAGAAAAGAAAATTACAGGCCAATATCCCTGGTGAACACAGAAGAAAATCTCCTCAACAACATATTATCAAAGAAAAATCAACAGTGAAATGATCATTCACCAAGATCAAGTGGACTTTATTCCAGGAATGCAAGATGGCTTATATTCACAAGTCAATCAATGTAATACATCATGTTAACAAACTAAAGAATAAAAACCATATAGTTATTTTGTTGAATGCATAAAAACCTTTTGACAAAATTCAATATTCATTTATGATAAAAAAAAATTCAACCAAGTGGGTATAGAGGCACTATACTTCAGCATAACACAGTACAACCCCTACATGCGAACCTTCTGGTTGTGAACTTTCAAAGATTGCAGACATGTGTTTGCATGTCCAACCATGTAAGTTACTTCGTGTCTGGCATACATTGTCACGTGTGTGCATCCTCTACAAGTGGTTGTGCTTTTCTGTATGTCACTGTGCAGTACTGCATGCAGTACCGGACAGTATCTTTATTCCAAGCTCAGGATGTCATGAAGCAAAAGGGGAGACAGAATCGAATCCAGCAAGGAATCAGAACCTGTGCCACCAATGTCAGGCACGAGTGAAATCACAACTTGCCCTCCATCTCCTATTGCAGAGGACCCTTAGTTCTGCCATCCCCTACCTCCTATCCCTCCTCCAGGCAGTAACTCTTCTTGCCTGTTCACTTGATCCCAGCCACTGGATGTATGCCAGCTATTGTACTATACAACTGTACTTTATTCAAGGTACTGTATGGTAAGATTAAAAACATTTATTTTTTATGTTTGTTTTTTTATGTATTATTTGTGCTATGTATTATTACTGTAGTGCAATAGGTTTATAATACTTTTCACACAAGTCACTTTTTATGTACTATTTGTGTGAAAAGTATTATAAACCTATTACACTACAGTACTATATAGCCGAGAAAGAAGAGTACCACAATATCTCACGTCGCTGGGAAATCTAAAAGACAAAACATTCAAACAAGACAAACTGAAAACAGATTGAGATACAGAGAATAAAGGGATGGCTGTGAGAAGGGAGGTGAGTAAGGAAGCAGGTGAAATAGATAAACAGGATTAAGAGATAAAAGCCTCAGTCAATAGAATTCAGTTGCTCAGTTGTCTGACTCTGCAACCCCAGGGACTGCACACGCCAGGCTTCCCTGTCCTTCACCAACTTCTGGAGCTTGCTCAAACTCATGTCCATCGAGCCGGTGATGCCATCCAACCATCTCATCTTCTGTATTCCCCATCTCCTCGTGCCTTCGATCTTTCCCAGCATCAGGGTCTTTGACAAGGAGTCAATTATTCGCATCAGGTGGCCAAAGCATTGGAGTTTCAGCTTCAGCATCAGTCCTTCCAGTGAATATTCAGGACTGATCTCCTTTAGGATGGACTGGTTGGATCTCCTTGCAATCCAAGCGACTCTCAAGTTTTCTGTAACACCACAGTTCAAAAGCATCAATTTTTGGTGCTCAGCTTTCTTTATAGTCCAACTCTCACATCCATACATGACTACTGGAAAAACTATAGCTTTGACTAGATGGACTTGTGTCAGCAAAGTAATGTCTCTGCTTTTTAATATGCTGTCTAGGTTGGTCATAGCTTTTCTTCCAAGAAGTAAGCATCTTTTAATTTCTTGGCTGCAGTCACCATCTGCAGTGATTTTGAAGCCCAAGAAAATAAAGTCTACCACTGTTTCCATTGTTTCCCATCTATTTACCATGAAGTGATGGGACCAGATGCCATGATTTTAGTTTTTTGAATGTTGAGTTTTAAACCAGCTTTTTCAAGCTGGCTGATCTATTGTATAAGCTTCAGTTATACAATAGATAAGACATGGGGATATACTATATAGCATAAGTAATATGGTCAATAATATAATAACTTTCTAAGGGGTAATACAGATATTAGACCTATCATGTTGATCATTTCCTAAAATATGCAAATGTCAACTTATTATGTACAACACTTGAAACTAACATAATACTGCACATTAATTATCTTGCAACTTACAAATAATAAAGAAATAAACTGGAGCTTCAGAAGATTTCTGGGATCATCTAGGGTACATCTTGAGAATCCCTTCAACTGCAAGGAGATCCAACCAGTCCATCCTAAAGGAGATCAGTCCTGGGTGTTCATCGGAAGGACTGATGTTGAAGCTGAAACTCCAGTACTTTGGCCACCTGATGTGAAGAGCTGATTCATTGAAAATCTTTCTGATGCTTCGAAAGATTGGAGCAGGAGGAGAAGAGGATGACAGATGGTTGGATGGCATCACCGGCTCAATGGGCATGAATTTGGGTAAACTCTGAGTTGGTGATGGATAGGGAGGCCTGGTGTGCTGCTGTTCATGGGGTTGCAAAGAGTTGGACATGACTGAGTGACTAAACTGAACTGAGGGTACACCTCTCATTTTATAGATAAGGAAGCTGAGGTCCAGAGAGCTGACATTTTTACCAACAAGGATATTATTTCGGGCTTTTTTCATAGCCTGTGATACATGAAATTAAATGTACCAACAACAATGAATAAAAATGAGAAAAGCTGGAAGCTGAAAACTTTTATCAAATCTTTAAACCAAGAAAGTTTAAAAGAAAATGGATTCTTTAAACTAAGAAATAATTACAAGTGCCATATACATTTTTGCAGTAAGCTACAATCTAGCTCATTATTTTCCTACAAAGAAAAAGAAAACACATTGTGTGATGTGTGTATAATAACCTCGTTCTTCACTTTACAGGAAACAAAAGAGAAAGTTTTTAACAAAAGGTGTAATTCATTATTTCCAGACTCTAGGAATTAAAATAGAACAATAAAACAGGACAACAAATCAAATATCTTTATGTTCTACTGTCATTGTTATAACAAAAAAAAAACAAGTATTCCAAGAATATGATTTTTCTTCTCAGCATCTTATAACTGAATTAAGAGGCATTTACTTTAGTAAATACATCATGAATCCAAACTCCAGTGAAACAAGCAAGAATTTTACTGCAAAACTCTAAAAGCTAAATTATCTCAAGTTTATAGGTAAAATGAATAGATTCTATACTGCTTGCCTCTCATCAAACACTATAAATGTAACCACACAAGTCTTGCAGTGGCATGTAGGGCAGAATACCAAAGAAAGCTCACAGCAGAGTCTGAGGAAGCTGAATGTTACATCACGTACAAAGCTCTTAAAAATTTAGGATCTGACTCATTTAAAAACACACATTTTTTATAGAAATTTTGAAATTTTATGATGAGAGTCTCGTATCCAATCATTAAATTTTTGAGCCAAAAATTTCAAAAAGACAGAGAGAGGAAGAGAGTCAGAGTAGCATAAGGTGATCACCAAGTTGGAGAGACCAGCCCAACCTGCAGAAGCTCTGAAAGGCACCCTTCCTTGTGCCTCTTTCCTGAACACTGCCCTTTGTGCTTGGTCACTTCAGGCGTGTCCAATTCTTTGCTACCGTATGGACTGTAGCTCGCCAGGCTCCTCCGTCCATGGGATTCTCCGGGTAAAAATACTAGAACGGGTTGCCAATTTTGCCCTTTACCATGTTTAAAAGGTCCATCTTCCCAATGGTGTTGATTTGCTCCATCAAACCCATCACAGTGGGTAGCCAACTTTGACTTCACTGTAGCCAACGAATCAGCTCGCATCTAAGTAGAATCTCCCCCAGCAAATGGCCAGAGGACCGACTGCATCACGTGCTGATGCCTGTTTTCACGGAAGGACATGGGAAAAGAAATTCTTGGAGGAAATCTTGCAATCTTGGATCTCCAACTTTGAACCAAATATCGCCGTTGCAATGTGGATGGACCTAAAGATTGTGATGTTAATTGAAGTAAGGGAGACAGAGAAGGAGAAGTATCATATGACATCCCTTATATGTGGAATCTAAAAAGAAATGAGACAAATGAACTTATTTACAAAACAGAAACAGACTTAAAGAAAGAACTTACTGTTGCCAGGGGGAATGTTCGGGGAAGGGATAGTTAAGGAGTTTGCAACTGTCATGTACACATTGCTAGATTTAAAATAGATAACCAACAAGGAACTGGGGGCTTTTCTGGTGGCTCAGACAGTAAAGAATTTGCCTGCAATGCAGGAGACCTGGGTTTGATCCCTGAGTCGGGAAGTTCGCCTGGAGAAGGGAATGGCAACCCACTCTGGTATTCTTGCGTGGTGAATTCCATGGATAGAGAAGCTTGGCAGGCTACAGTCCATGGGGTAGCAAAGAGTCAGACACGACTAAGTGACTAACACTTTCACTTTCAACAAGGAACTACTTATAGCACAGGGAACTCCGCTCAACGTTATGTGGTAGCCTGGATGGGAGGGGAGTTTTGGGGGAGAATGGATACATGTATATGTATAGTTGAGTCCCTCTGCTGCCCACCTGAAACTATCCCAACATTCTTAATCAGCTATACTCCAATATAAAGTTAAAAGTTTTTAAAACAACAACAAATATTTCAGCTGCAAGAGCTGAGTGCTGAAAGGGTTATTATAGGTAGAAGAATTCAGCAATCAGGTTAAAAATCTGGATTTCTCAGATCCTGTATCCCGCCCCAGTCTACAAAGCAATTCCCATCTATCATTGTCCAAGTATTATTAATGTCTCTCGGATGTTAAAGCAGGTTTACAGAGGATTAAGGAGCCTAAAGTTACTATTATGCAATTTTAAAGTTTCTACAAGAGTTCAATGAATCTTCAAAGGGATATCTGAGTTGAGGAGGCAGAACAAGGGAAGTTAACATTAAATTAAAAAATGCTTAACTGCTTAGCAACGAGATAAGCATCTGAGTGATCTTCTTGAAGAAAGTCCTCAGGTCTAACTAACTTTGGAGGTCATGGCTTTGAAGCAAAAATCTGACAAAGCCAGTGACCATTTGACTTGGCAACTTTTCTAGATGCTTTTCCTTTTTGCCATTAAGGAAAAGGCCTCATAACTTCTTACTTCTTTTAATAAGGAAACTTCACATGGAACCTGTTTTAAATGGGATGAACAAAGCAATCCTGGTTTACTGGGGAACTATGAAGTTTGAAAATGTATCTTTCTTCAAGTTGTGAGAACATTTTAGAATTTTAACCATTTTTTAGTATTCCTCCTTGGAACTTGGCTAGATTTTGCAGAGCTCTGCTGAATTTTACATTTATCCTCTCTTACCTCTAATCCGTTTAACTGCAATGTGTACAGTCTCAGCCTCAAATAGTAATTATTCTTCTCCCCCATCTTTACCCTCATAAAAAACTCTGCAATATCCTTGCCCTTTACAATTGGCAGCAGCAACCTTTCCTACTAAAAATCATCCATCAATAGCTTCCTTGATTGGAAGTTGTCCTTGTTTCTACATGGTTATCAGAAATTACCTATGCTGAAGTTTTTAGGGAATGGGCAGCCAATTAAAACAGAGTGGATGTTCACATTGATGAATCTGAATAACTATTATCTCCTGATTTTCTAAGAGTGAACATATGAAAATCCTTCCAAAAAAGAAGCAAAGGAAACATATATAAGCATGTTTTTCAATCCTTCTTAGTTAGAAAGGCTGCACCTCTGAGGCAATGGAAACCTATTCTCTTCTCTCTATTCTTCCAGGCCTTCTTGCTAACAAAAGACAACTTTGTTGGCAGGAGGATGTGGCACCCACACTTCAGTAATGGAGCCCGCTGAGATGATGAGCCATCACTCCTCAGGGGGACCCCAGAACAGCAGCTCCATCCTTCCTGAGCAGGCTGAACAGAGGTTTGAGCTATGCATGAAGCTTAGCAACATCTCATATTGAAAATATCATTCCTTAATTTAAAAAAAGAAAAAGAAAATCTCATTCACACTGGGAAAATATACATTGGCTACACAGAATAAAACCTGAATATCCTTGAGTATATGTATATTTTCACAGATCAAATACTGGATAATGTTCAGCATTTTTAACATTACAAATCTCATTAATTGCACTTTTATATTTTGCTACCAATTCATATAACTAGAGTATTAGATCAGAACTGAAACCACATTAAAGTTAGAAACTCTGGCATCCTGGGATGGATGCCAAGGCTAAAAATTTCACAAAAGGTTAGAAACTGAATAACTTTCACTTGCCAAGATTTTGAAATTTACAGCTTAAATAATTGACTTTATCCTGTCTACTTTTAGAACCAGAATACACAGCACAATGCCTGTGCACAACATACCCAGGTCGAAGGATGTCTAGCTCTGTGCCCTAAATATTCTTCCTTACTGGGAAAAATCAGCCAGTATTTGGTCTGAAACAAATTAATCAACATATATGAAAACACCAGTCTACCAAATCATTAGCTATTAAATGAAAGATTATTAAATTTTAATCAAAATACATATACAGGTAACACAAAATAAACTTAACAGCATTGTCCCTGACTTAGACAAGGTTACCATCTAAAATAGAAAATTTTGAACTTGACAGATTCATGAAGAATAAATTCTGCATTTAATTTATTCCAAATTAAGCCATAAAAGTGCTAGCATCAAGGTTTGAGGGCCCCCACACTAGTTACCCGTAGAAGACTTGGACACGGCACAGGCAAGGTTGCTCAGGACACAGTTCTCACAATACTGTCACCCACTGCTGGGCAGGCCCTGCTGGACACAGCTGCATTTCAAACCTGGCTCAGAAGACTGATGAACATCAATACATTCTAGTCAGTGGCATCTTACATTCCTAATCAGGCTTTTCAAAGGAATTCCCAAGGTAGCTGTGATTCACAGAATGGACAGAGAAAATGTAATTACGCTACTTTAAAACAAAATCAAAATGTCAAAGTATATATCTTGGCAGAAAAAAATATCTTTATGTAATTCCTTTGAAGCCTTTGGTGAGCAAAAGAAAAATTTTCAGCCATGTAGATAAATGGACTAATATTCCTAACTGACAAATAACAAGTAGGTTACATGTACTATAACCATCCTGTTTCTTATCAAAACCAAAGCATTTTCAGAAATAACTGTATTTTAAAATAGCATCCAAATTGGCTTTTCCTTTGCTTAATGCAATAGTTTTTCTAAATATTTGGTGGAAAGACGGAGAGAGAGAGATTCAGAGACAGCACAGGAGCAAGCAGGTATAAATGGTAATGCTTTTCTCTGTAGTCCCACTATCATTACTAAATGTAATTGAATGTATTAGCAGGTCTCTGTAGGGATGTGATATGCTAACACACTCTAATTTTCATTAGTTTCTCAAAACTGTCAGGTGAGGAATTTAAAATATCTACATGATAGAAATTAATAATGGCTGGTACTGAACAAAAGTATTAAACTGGTTGAAATGAATAAAAAAAAAGCAGAAATTGCCTATGAAAAGGAAGATGGTGAATCACACACAGGAATGCACTCAGATGACAGTCCCTTATCAATTTTCCTGAAACAGCTGCTGCGCCAAAGAGTAAGAATGAACACATAAGTCCTCATGTTCCCATCACGGTGCACAGCCTTGGATCCCACAGCAGGGTGCTTAGAGAAGCTAAAACTGTTGACTAGATGGAGGGTTCCTTTTTCTTTTTCTAAAATGAAAAGCCATACAAGTGTCAGCTAAGACTTTTCAGTTAAACTGCACATTTTCAAGAGAACACTGATGATTAAAAAAATAAAAAAGCCAGCTTCGCTGAGATGTTCATACCTGGACATATCTGGGGAGGCATCAGAAATGGCAAAATAGCTTTCAAGTGCATCTTTCACAATCAATTGGCACATGAGGGTTTCAGTTCAGCTCAGTTCAGTTCAGTTGCTCAGTCGTGTCAGACTCTTTGTGACCCCATGAATCACAGCACGCCAGGCCTCCCTGTCCATCACCATCTCCCGGAGTTCACTCAGACTCACGCCCATGGAGTCCGTGATGCCATCCAGCTATCTCATCCTCGGTCGTCCCCTTCTCCTCCTGCCCCCAATCCCTCCCAGCTTCAGAGTCTTTTCCAATGAGTGAGCTCTTCGCATGAGGTGGCCAAAGTACTAGAGTTTCAGCTTTAGCATCGTTCCCTCCAGGGCTGATCTCCTTTAGAATGGACTGGTTGGATCTCCTTGCAGTCCAAGGGACTCTCAAGAGTCTTCTCCAACACCACAGTTCAAAAGCATCAATTCTTTGGTGCTCAGCTTTCTTCACAGTCCAAATCTCACATCCATACATGACCACTGGAAAAACCATAGCCTTGACTAGACGGACCTTAGTCGGCAAAGTAATGTCTCTGCTTTTTAGTATGCTATCTAGGTTGGTCATAACTTTTCTTCCAAGGAGTAAGCATCTTTTAATTTCATGGCTGCAGGCACCATCTGCAGTGATTTTGGAGCCCAGAAAAATAAAGTCTGACACTGTTTCCACTGTTTCTCCATCTATTTCCCAGGAAGTGATAGGACCAGATACCATGATCTTCGTTCTCTGAATGTTGAGCTTTAAGCCAACTTTTTCACTCTCCTCTTTCACTTTCATCAAGAGGCTCTTTAGTTCCTCTTCACTTTCTGCCATAAGGGTGGTGTCATCTGTATATCTGAGGTTACTGATATTTCTCCCAGCAATCTTGATGCCAGCTTGTGCTTCCTCCAGCCCATATGGGACCAGATGCCATGATCTTCGTTTTCTGAATGTTGAGCTTTAAGCCAACTTTTTCACTCTCCTCTTTCACTTTCATCAAGAGGCTTTTTAGTTCCTCTTCACTTTCTGCCATAAGGGTGGTGTCATTTGCATATCTGAAGTTATTGATATTTCTCCCAGCAATCTTGATTCCAGCTTGTGCTTCTTCCAGCCCAGCGTTTCTCATGATGACTTAGCAGTTCCACTCATGGGTTTATATTAGGGAAAAAAACCTAAAAACACTCATTAGAACAGATATATGCACCCCAGTGTTCATAGCAGCATTATTTACAGTTGCTAAGATATGGAAGCAACCTAAGTATCCATCAACAGATGAATGGATAAAGAAGAGGTCGTGTGTATACACACACACACACACACACACACACACACTCTGAAATGCTAACAAGCCATAAAAAGAATGAAAATTTTGCCATTTGCATCAACATGGATGAACTTGGAGGATATTGTGCTAAGTGAAATAAATAAGACAGAAAAAATACTGTATAATATTACTTATAGGTGGAATCTAAAAATTACAGTGAGCAAGTGAATATAACTAAAAAGAAACAGACTCACAGTTACAGAGAACAAACTAGTGGTTATCGGTGGGGAGAGAGAAAGGGGAGGGATAATACAGGGGTAGGAGATTAAGAGATGCAGACTATTATGTACAAAATAAGCTACAGGATATATTGTACAACAGGAACTGTAGCTGGTATTTTATAATAACTAAATGGTGTGTAACCTTTAAAAAGTGTGTATCACTATATCATATACCTGTAACTTACAGAATATTGTACATCAGCTATAGTTCAATAAAATAACCAAAATAAAAGCTTTACTTAACCGTTTTAAAATATTTATAGTTTCTGTATCTGTGATATGTGCTTTTGTGATCCTAAGGTCATTATCTGTGTTCTTTTCTGAAATAGTAACAGAAGAATTGATCTTGTCCTAACAGTTCAAAGACTAGCAACAGATTACTACCAACTGTGGAAGCCTTTGAAAATATAATATAAAAGTAAAATAAATTTATTGCTTCATCTTATATGCAGCTCTGTGTTGTCTTCAAATCTGGATGAGTTATTGCTTGCATAGTATATATTTTTAAACTGAGTTTTTCTTTAACTATCATAGTTAACTCTGAGAATGTTTGGGTTTTATTTTGATGAAAGAGAATCAAATATTTTCTGGAATGTGCTTTCACTGCAAAAAAGATGACTAGATACTGGAACTTTAAAAATGATTAAGATTTCATTTTGATGTTGGTATTTAGGATCTTTAATAAGTGATTAATAAGTCATGCAAGGGAAATAAAATGCTAGTGTTTGAAACTAGTTGATGGAGACATCAAAGCTTTGTTGGATATAAAGCTATTCCCTAAACTATGTTGGAAGGCATATGTTCCTTCCAAACATATGTTGGAAGAAAAGAAAGAAGGAGGAGGATGTTTCTAAAAATTACTTGAACACATAATTCAAAAAGAGATCTTCAGTCTGTTATTTTTTGCTTCCCCTAGAGATTGTGAGTGCTCTGTGGGAAATTTGCATCAACAGTACTGTTGAAGCAGCAATGATAGGTAATGCTATCTGAATTTGAAACAATTCAGAGTCTCCAGAGGCATTCAGGAAACTAAAAAGTAAATGTGTTCATTAGAGATTTTCAGATGAGAAAATCAGATTTTGCTTTTTTTGTAATGATTTAAAAAAAATTGGCACTGGAAGAACTTCCCTGGCGGACCAGTGGTAAAAACTTGGAGCTTTTGCGGCCAAGGGCCTGGGTTCAGTCCCTGATTGGAGATGTGAGATCCCGTGAGCTGCACAGTGCGGCCAGAAACAGAAACTGCGCTAGATACATATTGACTGAAATATTTTATTATGAGGAATATCTATGCATATAGAAAATGCATAGGTAAATATTTTCTTTCTTTTTTAAAAAATATATTTTGGCCGTGCCTCACAGCATGTGGGATCTTAGTTTCCCCATCAGGGATGAACCTGAGCCCCCTGTGGTGGAAACCTGGAGTCTTAACCACTGGACTGCCAGAGAAGTCCCAGATAATATTTTCTCATCAGTTCTTTCTATTATGTCATAGATATGATGGTAATAAAATTAGTGCTTAATTTTTCTGAGTTTAACTTGTTTAAGGATTGAGAAGATTTGTACATCAGGTCAAATTTAATGGAGGTGAACAGTTTGTATGGTTCTTTCAACTTCCTGATTTTTTGATTGATACTCTCATCATTTTAATTGTCCCTTAGATTTTTATGGTGAAGTCTTTCTAGCTATTAGAATGATTTTAAGATTTTGAATGAAAACAAAATGGTGGGAAAGAAGAATCTTAACTTTCTCTTAACTGTGTATGACATGCAATGTATAACATCTTAATTTTTAGCTTTTGAAAATAATCTTGGTTTATAATTTTGCAGAGAAAGTGAAACAAGTTTGAATTGAGTTTTTGTTTTATTTTTTTTTATTGTAGCTTGACAGCTGGTCATTTCTGCAAACATTTAATTATTCATTATACCCGATAACTTTTCCAAGTGAGAATGCAGCAGAGTGGAAAAAACTGTTTAAACCGTGTGCCTCCCAGAGATTGTTCTTGCCAGTAAGTTTTTCTCCAGTGTTTTTTGTTTGCATCTTGCTTTTACACATGAGTTAATGAAGAATTTCATGTAAATCAGTTAAATAAACACACACAAATTATTTTCCCTTTGACGATTAGAAGAAAGAAAAAACTTCCCATAGAACAAATAAAAGCTATGGTAAAATATGCTGTTAAAAATGAAAAGTGTAAGTAATTTCTGTTGCAATACTATTTCTTACATTTTAATTTATTCAGTTGCTATAAACTGTTTCTTCTCTGAGAAGGAGTTGCCTGTCTGCCTGCCTGCTAAGTCACTTCAGTTGTGTCCAGTTCTTGCGACCCCATGGACTGTGGCCCACCAGGCTCCTCTGTCCAGGGGATTCTCTACACAGGAACACTGGAGTGGGTTGCCATGCCCCTTTCCAGGGAATCTTCCCGACCCAGGGACTGAACCCACGTCTCTTACGCCTCCTGCATTGGCAGGCAGGTTCTTTACTGCTAGTGCGATGTGGGAGGCCCTAAGAAAGAGTTAGAGGTTATCAGATCTTAGTGGAGCCAAATCTTTGCCAGTAGGAATGCAGTGGCTGGATCACCTGCCAGTTGCAGGCTGCATTTGTAATTTGGGAACTGAAGCAGATTATTAAATAACTGTTTCTGTTTTAACAGCGAGTCAGTTCACTGTTTCTAGCTGATACTTTTAACACAGAAACAGAATTTGAGGCAGGTGAACTAAAAGGGAAATGGGAACCATTTATTCAGTGGGGCTCTTCTTTGGTGGTAGTCTTTGGTGATAAACCCTGATTATTGTTTTTTTTCTTAATCTAAAAATACTCAGGGATTCCCTGGTGGCTCAGTGATTAAGACTCTGTCCCCAGTGTACAGGGCCCAGGTTTGATCCCTAGTCAGTGTTCTTGCCTGGAGAATCCCAGGGACGGGGGAGCCTAGTGGGCTGCTGTCTGTGGGGTCACACAGAGTCAGACACGACTGAAGCGACTTTGCAGCAGCAGGGAACTAGATTCCACTGCCACAGCTAATGATGGAGGATCCCATGCATCGCTATTAAGACCCAGTACACTCAAATAAATCATAAATTAATATTTTTAAAAATATTCAGAAGCAAGATTACCTCTTCCATTTTGAATTTAACTCACCCACATTTAAAAAATTCTCAGTAGTTGTTAGAACCACTATAATGTGTAAAATAATTAGGGTAGTAGAAATATTGAAAGTGCATGAGTTCTGTTAAGTATAGGAATTATCAGGAAGAAACATTATTTGTTATTAAGTGGAGTAAGGCAGTTCTAAGCATATTGAGAATAGAATTTGTCAAATCTAGGATGTCAGTTAACATTTAAAATCATGTTGCATTTTGATAGCTGAATCTGCCTAACCAGAAGGTTTATTGCTGGGCATAAAAAATCTTGATCCTAGGATGTCTTCCTTGTCTGCCTCCCTTGTAAGAAGCACACAAATAAGGGATTAAGAGGGGAAAAGCCTAAGAAGTTTTAGATAACTTCATGCAGACTTTAAATTTTAAAAATTAAAAAAAAAATACTTACATTGAATTATTGCAGTGTTACATCATTTAATTAGTGGTTTGAGTGCCTTTGTTCTGCCACATATCTGTACTGAAGTGCTGGGTATATAGGAATGAATATATACCCAGATTTCTTGTTTTCATAGAGTTTATTGTCTGATATGGGAGATATGACATTAAATAAACAATACACCACTGAAAAACAATGAATGGTGAAAGAAGCATGAGGCTACAACCATTGCTCTTCTGTTTTATTCAGCAGTATAAAGTTTAATTGTTGATGTTGTGATCGAAGTTTGCCAGATCATTTAATGATGTGCTCTGTTAAAAATTTGAAATACTGAAATTAAATACTTGAAACCTGTCAAATTGTTCTTGTACTTCATTCACTCTTAGTTCTGCATCTTTTTAACCAGATTCTAAGTAAATTGATTCTTCATTTTTCTTAAAGGAAGAATTTTCTTAAAGTATTTATTGAAGTAGTTAAGTAAAAATCTTAACTGTTTCTCCTCTTTTAAAATGGAGGGATTAAGGAACTTCCCTGGTCCAGTGGTTAAGAATCTTCCTTACAGTGTAGGGGATGTGGGTTCGATCCCTGGACAGGGAACCAGCATCCTGCGTGCCACAGGCCAGCTACGCCTGCACACTGCAGCGAAGACCTCATGTTCCACAACTAAGACCTGACACAGCCGAGTCAATTAATAAACATTAAAACTTTTTTTTTTTAATGGAGGGATTAAAAGATCCAATGTAAGCTCTGGCAAATCCTCCTTCCTCCAAAAGGAACCGTAGAAAAATGCTGATGGGATTGCTATTTCACCTTATGTGTGAAGCTGGACTTCCCTGGCGGCTTCCAGGTGGACTGCCCTGGTGGCTCAATGGGAAAGCATCCACCTACAATGCAGAAAGCGTGGGTTCGATCCCTGGGTTGAGAAGATCCCCTGAGGGGGAAATGATTACCCACTCCTGTACTCTTGCCTGGGAAATCCTATGGACAGAGGAGCCTGGTGGGCTACAGTCCATAGAGTCACGAAGAGCTGGACATGACTGAGTGACAGAATACACACACACACAACGTGACCGCCGATGGCAGTGGCTCCCAACAGTGACCTGGGCGCTTCCTGTAGCGTCTTCCTAGGCTGCTAACAATGCAGTAGTCTGTAAACACATCTGTCTCATGGTACAGAAGCAAAACAGTGTCGTTCGCTTTTCTGTCCCCCCGAAAAAGAAGAGAGGGACAGACATACAGACACATACAAACATATCCTTTTAATTATAGTCCTTGGACAAATGAACCTTCCCTATTCAGGCTCTGTGGTTAACTGTCAGATTTTTTTCCCTCAGCTGGTATTAAATCAATAGGGGCATGGAGTGATTTCAGCTTCGTAACTGGTCATTAAGGTGATGGCTTAACCCTAGCTTCAGGAGAAGGCAGCAGCTTTGAAAGGGAGCAGAATGAGGATCAAGCTCTTATCCTCATTATATTCTTAACCAAAAAGCTTTAATTTAGGTTAACCTAATCATTGAGTCTTACTAGTACACTGGGATAGACAAATTTAAATTTGCAGGGGTCAGATTCTAAAGTCTTTGGGTGAGGCAGAAATAAAAAACTTACCCTTGAAAATTCCTGTAAAAGGTACATGTTGGAGGTTTAACCCCTGGAGTAGGGAAGATCCTCTGGAGTAGGAAAGGGCAACCTACTCCAGCATTCTTGCCTGAAAAACTCCACGGACAGAGGAGCTGGGCAGGCTGCAGGCCACGGGGTTGCAAAGAGTCAGACACAGCTGAGCACAGCCAGAGCAGGCAGGAGGTTTGACATCTCCTGGGGAAGTGACGTAGCCAGTCTTCCAAGACAAGTCTTGTTTTAGCCCTTGCTATTTAAGTGCAGGATCTTTGGTTTGTTAGGAGATGGTCGGCTCACCTATAAAAGCATGGACTCGAGCTTGGTGGTCTGGATTTCAATTTTGGCTCTACCAGTTGCTGGCTGAGGGCATTATGAAGTAAAGGTACCAGTTATTAGTGTTACAGCAGAGGGGACAGGTTCAGATCTTCATTTGTATTGGCTAATTTCTGTATTTATCTCAGGAAATTAAGATTTGCTATGTCAGTTCACCAAAGGTAATGTTATTTTCCATTATGGAAAACATTTCCTCCCTAGTCTTTGAGGATACTGCTTTTACTTTTTTCTTCCAGTTTTTAATATTGAGTTTTTATTCTGATGTGTTTTTATAGCTTTCCTTCTTTAAAAGTTAATAAAAAGATTAGCAGAATATCTATATATGCTGTTATAAAAATGGCAGACTTGGGAAAAATTAATTAAAAAAAATTAATGTCAAGTAGTTTATCTCAATAAAAAATAATGAAAACTCTTTTGTTTTAAAATGAAATAGAGTTACTGATTCAAATCTCTCTCCCCATAGTTAATCCTGAAAGAAGTTGACTCACTATTGTATGTCGACACTGATATCCTTTTTTTACGGCCTGTTGACGATATTTGGTCTTTGCTAAAGAAGTTTAATTCCACACAAATTGCCGCAATGGCACCAGAACATGAAGAGCCTCGGATAGGCTGGTATAATCGCTTTGCCAGACATCCCTACTATGGGAAAACTGGAGTAAACTCTGGAGTTATGCTGATGAACATGACCAGAATGAGAAGGAAGTATTTCAAGGTAAGTCACTGATTCAGGTTAGCAGTCCTCTGTTTTCCCTGCAGATTGCTTGGTTTCCAGTTGAGCTTTGTTTTATTAAAAGCTAGATTGACTTACTCAGAATTTTTCTACTTAGCTAGAACAGTTGAAGCAAGTGTGTTCTTAGTATTCTGTTTATTAGAGCATTATAGTAGGTCAAAGCAGATGGCATTACAGTCAGGTTTCAAGCAGCAAGTGTGAACCTTCCTAGATTGGTATTCCAGACAAGAGTTGTCATTTTGTAGTCAGGCAGCCTCATAATACTTGACTCTAAAGTGTGATATGTCCTGGAGGAGCACAGATTGTAGTTAAGAGCTTAAGACTGTCGTGTTAGCTTGGTTCAAACACTGAGATCTTGGGTAAGTTTTGAACATCTCCAGGCTTTGATTTCCACATCTGTGAAATGGTATGATAGATAACAGTGTGTATGTCATGGGGTTTTTGTGAGGAATAAATTAGTTAGAACAGAGGCTTAACACATAAGAAATGTTGGCTATTTTGGTGCTATTGGAAGTTATAGTAACTTTAAAAAAATCCGTACATGTTTCTTGTCTCAAATTTTGGGATCAGAAAAGTCTGGCTATTTGAATTCTCTGACTGCATTCTGAACACATTGTACTGTTTATCGGTTTCATGCTGATGAATCCTTAAGTCATTGTAGTCTGGGGCCATTGGAGTCAAGTGGTTTGGCCTTATGTTAACTTTGTAGCCTGTTCACCACAACTACTAGCCAGCTAGTTAATTTTCAAATGTCAGTTCTCTCAGCTGAAAAAGAGAGATAATAAATTACTTAAGTAGGTTGTCTTTTTAAAAGAGACCCATTCAAAGTGCTTAGTATAGGGCATGACATGTAGTTAGCACTTCAGTGTAAGCTAAAAGCAGTGATTTCTGAAACACTCATACTCACTGTTTAACCCTTTACATCTGGTTAATACTGAATTAAGCATTAAGGGATATTTTATGATATGAGTATCTATATATACATATTTGCACATGTATATATTTAGGATTTTTTTAGCCAGCTAGTTAATTTTCAAATGTCAGTTCTCTCAGCTGAAAAAGAGAGATAATAAATTACTTAAGTAGGTTGTCTTTTTAAAAGAGACCCATTCAAAGTGCTTAGTATAGGGCATGACATGTAGTTAGCACTTCAGTGTAAGCTAAAAGCAGTGATTTCTGAAACACTCATACTCACTGTTTAACCCTTTACATCTGGTTAATACTGAATTAAGCATTAAGGGATATTTTATGATATGAGTATCTATATATACATATTTGCACATGTATATATTTAGGATTTTTCCATTGGCTGTGGTAGACCAGAGTTTACACCATTATTTTTATTCCTGTCTTCATGTCTGATTGAAATCTATTGTCCCTTCATATCCTTCCTACAGGCCACTGTACTGCTTGTAGCCGTCACCACCCAGACCTGGACATTTCAATCTTAAGGCAGTTTAATATCCATCGCTCTTGTCATCTATATATCTAGCCTACATAGGGTTTGTTTGTTTGTTTGTTTAGCTTTCACATCTTCTGTACCTTTCTGAAGTCTTGATGTCTTTTCAGCTTGTCTTCCACAAATGAATGCATTAATGAAGCCAGTGTAACCTGTGTTTTTGCTTATCAGTCTACCTCAGTTACCCAATTTGCTAATACATTTTGAGTTTTAAAAATTTATCTACCATAACATTATACTAAATAAAGCAGGTGTCACACCGTGAGTTTTCTTCCTTTTCTGATGGTTAGATTATGCACGGTAATGCTATACCAGAAGATGGTGCTGTAAGATTATGTGCTAAGGAATAATATAAGTGCTTAGGAACTCCTCATTTGAAATTCTTAGAATTATGAGAAGTGTTGTGTTGCAAAGAACCTTAGAGATAATTTAGTGTAACACCATTATTTGATTTTTAAGAACATTTCAAATTGAAGCTATGTAGTTCAAATCTATAATTTTTATTTGCCTTTTACTTATTTGAATGGCATTCTTAAGTATGTGTAACAGTTTCTCCCCTTTCCTTTTTGTCTGTGGTATGTTCTAATCCAGCTAGAGATGTAGATATGGGAGTTGAAATAATTTCTAAGCTTTCAAACATTTGTTTTTGTCTGTGTACTAATGACTTAATGAAGAACATATGAGGTGTATGATTGTATATTAATTTAGTTGGTGCAATTTACTTCATATGTACTATCCCTTTGTTTCAGGCAACTCTGTTCTTGTCCAGTGGGAACAAAGATTTACTCTGTTTTTAAAATATTTTATTTACAATTGCTGATATGTTTCGACAAAATTTATTGATTTTTTTTTTGTTCCATTTTATATCTCTCTATTTTTCCTGATTTCCAAACATATCTTTAGCAGACATGGCTTTGTTTTTTTTCCTACTGCCTCATAATTTCTGGCACGGATGTTAAATTTTAGAGCTCTAGTGATATAACTGAATTACTTGTAATAACTTTTCAAACTGTTTCATACAGGTCCACAAATGTTATCCCATAGTTATTATCACATGAAAGGCTGTAAGACAACCCATAGGACAATGACCATGTTTTAAATTCTTAATATGCTTTGTTGTCACCCAGCCCCTACCATTCATAATTATTCAGTTCCAACCTTATGTATTATATATTTTAAAATTTAAAATAGTAAAAATTTAGCTTTTTGTTTTCTCATAATGCTTTATAGACACTGATATAACCCTGGCTAAGATACTACTTTGTATTTTGTGTTATGATTGTTTCTGCAATGTTGAATCCCTATTAGGATATTTCTTGACTTTTTCTTATTTATTAGATAAAAACCAAAGACTATAAATAAGATACCTTGAGAATTCTTTTCTTGTATATTTGCTGTACCTTATTTGTGTCCTGCTGTTTATTATTTTGTAAAGTTTAATTTTTACCTGTTTTCTCCATTTACTGAGGGGAAGGTATGCCTTTTATACAGCTTTGCTTTCAGAATATTTAGCATGGAGTCGGCATAATGTAGCAACTCAATGGATAATTACTGGCAGAGGACAGACAGAAGTTTTAGAAACCAGGCTGTTATTGAACTGTTTTTTTTGCCATTGATGAATTACTGAAAAGTATTAAAAAATAGAATACTTACTGTCAGGTAGTTGTGATGATTATTTTTACATATTTGAAATATGTGTGTGATGGAAGCCTTTTATTGTGTTACATATATAGCCTAAGAAAACAGTGTCAGTGAACATCTTACCAAAAGGGGCAGAACTTTTCAGAAATTAGTAGAGTAACCAATCTTTGAGAATTCATGAGTTCTCAGTTTCTAGCATTGTCAGAGCATGATATGAATAGTCATCTGTCAATTTTATTTTTACATATAACATAAACTGATGGTAATAATGAGTTTGTTTTCAAAAGCTTACATAATTCTAAAAATGAAACTAATTTATCTTAATATGATATATGTGCATTTTCAGTAGAGTTGCTGAAATGAATATTCGAGCTGCATCTTTTTAAAAAAATTATAAAATCATGCTTGTAAAAATTCAGGCAATTCATTGAGTAAAAGAGACATTTTTATGCTTTACATACCACTATCCTCAGTTTCATTCTTTGTCCAACTGACATTATGTATTTTGCTCTGTATTCTTCAGACCCTTTCAAAAAGGCATTTTGAAGCAGATATACGTGTACATTAGCATTTAAATGTGGAGTCCTTTTATACAGCTTCAGTTTGCTTTTTTCACGTAGCGAATATATAGTTGATTTTTATGTCAGTACATATAGCCCGTCACATTTAATGTGTGTCATATTATGGAGAAAGAATAATTTGATTTGATTCTGTGTACTAGTATTAGTATGTAGTTATATGATTACTTCTGCTTTATTGACTATGCCAAAGCCTTTGACTGTGTGGATCACAATAAACGGTGGAAAATTCAGAAAGAAATGGGAACACCAGACCACCTGACTGCCTCTTGAGAAATCTGTATGCAGGTCAGGAAGCAACAGTTAGAACTGGACATGGAACAAAGACTGGTTCCAAATAGGAAAAGGAGTACGTCAAGGCTGTATATTGTCACCCTGCTTATTTAACTTCTATGCAGAGTACATCAGGAGAAACGCTGGGCTAGAAGAAGCACAAGCTAGAATCAAGATTGCCGGGAGAAATATCAATAACCTCAGATATTCAGATGACACCACCTTTATGGCAGAAAGTGAAGAACTAAAGAATCTCTTGATGAAAGTGAAAGAGGAAAGTGAAAAATCTGGCTGAAAGCTCAACATTCAGAAAACTAAGATCATGGCATCTGGTCCCATGACTTCATGTCAAATAGGTGGGGAAACAGTGGAAACTGTGGCTGACTTTATTTTTTGGGGCTCCAAAATCACTGCAGCTGGGAGTTGGTGATGGACAGGGAGGCCTGGCGTGCTGCAGTCCACAGGGTCGCAAAGAGTTGGACACGACTGAGTAACTGAACTGAACTGATGGCTGAAAAACACCTCATGTATTTTAAATTTTACTTACCTGACTACACCACCTATGTGGGTGAAAATCTTTTCATAGAATTTTTAGCTGTTTTTGTTTCCTCCTTTGTGAATGGCTGTATGTCCATTTCCTTTGACTTTTTCTACTTTGCTGTTTTTCTGTTTCTGTTGGCTTAAACTCTTTTTGTATATAATGCCTCTTTATTAAATTCATTTTTCATGGCTTTTTAGTCTTGGATATTGTAGATTATATCCTCAACAAGCATTACTAGTGTTATTGCTTCTTGTCCAATATTTTTCTGGTAGGACTTTTCCTTTGCATATAAAGATTTTTTTTCTTTGAGTAGATGTGTTTCTTTGAATAGGTATATTTTTCTTCTTCTTTTTTTTAAATAAGCAAAATCTAGTGAAGACTTGAGCATGACATGATACAAGGGGTATTCCCACAGTGCTGTCTATTGAATGTGTTGCTGGTCTTGGTCCCTTGTTGATCATCTCATATTTTCCTTTTCAGATCCTAAGAACATTTAGTTAACATGATCAATGACTCATCGCAGAGTTATCCTTTTAATGAATTGTTTTCTTACTGTTTCCTTAAGTAAAATTTGTTTCAGTCATTCTCCAGATTTTGTGTGTGTGTGTGTATGTGTATAGTCACTGTATTTATTGCATCCTGAGAAAGAAGGTAATACAATTACTCTAGTAGATTATATTTAGTTTAAATATGTAGTTTTTCCCCTAGGAATTCTTACTTTTCCTTCTCAAAGGACAGATTGCTTATACCTCCATTGAGTTTATTATAGACACCAGTATTCTTGCCTAGAGAATCCCTTGGACAGAGGAGCCTAGTGTGCTGCTGTTCATGAGGTCGCACAGAGTCGGACACAACTGAAGCGACTCAGCTTGCCTGCATGCATTGGAGAAGGAAATGGCAACCCACTCCAGTATTCTTGCCTAGAGAATCCCAGGGACGGAAGAGTCTGGTGGGCTGCCATCTATGAGGTTGCACAGAGTCGGACATGACTGACGTGACTTAGCAGCAGCAGTAGCAGCAGCAACAGAATAGCTTGTAACAATTGTTTTCAGACTATCTGGAGATAGGATCAGTGAAGAAGGAAAGTGCTTTTTTAAACATTGTTTGCAATCTGTCATGAGCCAATGGTTTTGTAAAAAATAATATAAATAACTTGGAAAATGTTAAAATAAATAGATATAGAATTACTCTGTTAAATTGCTATAAAAGTTTCTAAATCTTACTCTCAATTTCTGTGCTTAAATCTCTCAGAGGATATGAAAAATTCACTCATCGGCATGTTGCAAACTATAATTTCAAAAGTACTTAGTTAAACCTGGAGAGTTTCCAAGAGTCAAATTTGTATAAAAGACTTAGTATTCTACTCCATCCCTTTTCACCCCAGATTCAAATGATCCCCAGCCCTCTTTCAACTCTGTTGTTTCCTTAGGTATCTGACTTTGAGTTTTAAAATAATGAGCTATGAGTAATTCCATAGAGGCTGAAAAGGCATCTGATTAAATTCAGTATCTATTTTTTATTTATCAGTTTCAAGTGATCTCTTTGAAATGCCAATTATAAAGGATTAGCAAATCAGTCTAAGAATCATAGTGATCATGGTGATAATATAAGAGCTAACCAACACTGTACCAAGTACTGCTCCTGTGTGTGTGTTAGTCGCTCAGTCATGTCCCACTCCCAGAGAAGGAAATGGCACCCCACTCCAGTACTCTTGCCTGGAAACTCCTGTGGATAGAGGAGCCTGGTAGGCTGCAGTCCATGGGGTCGCAAAGGGTCAGACATGACTGAGTGACTTCACTTTCACTTTTCATGCTTTGGAGAAGGAAATGGCACCCCACTCCAGTGTTCTTGCCTGCAGAATCCCAGGGACGGGGGAGCCTGGTGGGCTACTGTCTATGGGGTCGCACAGAGTCAGACACGACTGAAGTGACTTAGCAACAGCAGCATGTCCGACTCTGTGTGACCCCATAGACTATAGTTTGCAAAGCTCTTCTGTCCGTGGAATTCTCCAGGCAAGAATAATGGAGTTGGGAGACATTCCCGTCTTCAGGGATCTTCCTGACTCAGGGATTGAACCCTGGTCTCCTGCATTGCAGGCAGATTCTTTGTCGTCTGAGCTACCAGGGAAGCCTCACTGCTTCTAGTACTTTTCCTTTATATATTAACACCTTTAATCTTCAACAGCTTTGTTACAAAGACATAGGCTCCATGTCTAGATCCATGACATAGCCACTGAGACCCTGCTCTTTAAGACAAGGGCACAGCATATCACTGAAACCACCACCTCCTTTCTCTCTCTCTTTTCTTCCCGACTTCTTCTAGTTTCATCACGCTCCGTACAGCTTCAGATATCTTTTGTTATCTCTCCACTTGAGCTGTTCATCCTTCTTCACATTTAGGTTTAAGTTAGGGTCACATTGTTTTGTAACAAAAGGAAGTTTACACATCTCCTGTTGCTCTGTAACGATTGCTAAGGGAGGAATGAGGAACTGTCATTATGCTGCCATTTTTAACCTGGAAGTCTGAGAAATTTGTTAATGTATTTACCAACAGAATGATATGACCACTGTGCGACTACGATGGGGAGATATACTGATGCCATTGCTTAAAAAATACAAACTGAACATCACATGGGGTGATCAAGATCTGTTGAATATCATATTTTTTCATAATCCAGGTAATTTTAAAAATTTCTTTTATTCTTTGTAAAAAAGAAAAAACAGTATTTAGTCAAAATTGAAAAAAATGCATTTATTTGATTTTGTCTTATATTATCACTCTTTATGTTTAAAACAGTAAACTAAGTTTAAAATCTTTGCAGATGATTTTAATTCTGTGGAATTAGGGTGTGTTTACTTCTTTGTTTTATCTTTGCATAGAAAGCCTTTTTGTTTTTCCTTGCCAATGGAATTATCGTCCAGATCATTGCATATATGGAAGCAATTGCCAAGAAGCTGAAGAAGAAGGAATCTTTATTCTCCATGGGAACAGAGGTGTTTACCATGATGATAAGCAACCGGCATTTAGAGCTATTTATGAAGCACTGAGAAATGTAAGCTCTTTTTTTTTTTTAAAGTGTTTTTGTGGACATACTCCCTGGTTTACAGAGAATTTGCATATCCTGGCCAACTCTTCACATCAGGAGGAGACCAGGGACAACTGGGACCCTTTTGTTCCTGGTCTCCTCCTGATGTGGACAGTTGGCCAGAGTGCCCCGACCGGTAAGGAACAAGAGACTTTATTGACCTCTTTCCTTTCCCTCTCTCTTTCCTCTACTTAACCCTTCCTATCCTTCCCTGTTTTTCTAGCCCCCCGGTCCTGGACGCAGGAATCTGGTTGAAGGGCCCTCAGCCTAAGCTGAGGATTGGAGACTGATCACCTCCTCTTGGCAGAGAACTCGAGTTCTGGTTCTGGTCTGGTCTGATTTCTGGTAGAGCTGAGTTCCAGTCCTCCCTTCTCTGGAGGCCCAGGGAAAAGTCCCATAATGCCTGGGCATCTGTAGGTGGCAGGAGACGTCTGTAAGGCCACCCCTTTTGCCCCCCTCTCCCGTCGCCTCCCTCTTCTTTCAGCCTGACTTCCTTTCCTCCCTTGAAATCTTTGGTGTTAGCACTTGGATCTGAAGTTCTGTGTCTCTATAGGAGGTTTTCTGAGAGACTGTGTTCTTGTATTTAAGGGCTTCCCTGGTGGTGCAGAGGTTAAAGCGTCTGCCTGCAACGTGGGAGACCTGGCTTTGATCCCTGGGTTGGGAAGATCCCCTGGAGAAGGAAAGGGCAACCCACTCTAGTATTCTTGCCTGGAGAATCCCATGGACGGAGGAGCTTGGTGGGCTACAGTCCACGGGTCGCAAAGAGTCAGACACGACTGAGCGACTTCACTTTCACTTTCACTTTACTCTAGTTCATCAGTGATAAACCCCACCACGCCCTTCCCATACAGCTCTGGCACTTGGCCTTCTGCTGTAAGAGAGGGCATTGCCTTTTGCCCACTTACTGACCTCTGCATTATCAGTATGAGCTCACTGATACTGTTTTTTTCAGCAAATTACAATGCAGTGTTCAATTTTATTTATATTGATGCTGAAGTTGTGCCAAATTTGGCAATTGGGTGCCCCTTTTGGCCATCTCTTGTGCTTATTTGACACATTCCCATCATTATTTTGAGTACCTTCTCAAAGAGGAGGTACAAGCAAAATATCCCAGGCTTATCTTACTATGCCTTCCCTGCCCTCGCCCTGAAATTAGTTGTCTCTCTAATGAACTCTGTTACTTATTGCTGCAAAGATGTCTTCCCTTCCAAGCCCTTTCAGCAGCAGAGCTGGGAAATACAAACATGCAAACACACACACACAGAGGGTCCTGTGCTCACACCAGTGCGCCCAGTTTCATT